>SZWC01003472.1:7540-21091 GCA_023375785.1 Penium margaritaceum
CTAGCAACTACACTTTGCGTGCAACATCTGCCTCTGGTTTTTTTTTTTTACTCGCAAACCCCCATTCGCGCATTTAGGGTCTTCTATGTTTGTGCAGGCGGAGCCCGCGCAAACATAAAACCTTACATCCGCGAATGGGGGTTTGCGAGTCCAAGAATAACAAAAGGCTCATCGCTCGATCGCGATCGAGCGAAAACGCCTTTTCAAATATTTTCGGAAACAAAACCCACTTTACTACATGCAAACCGCTTTGAAACCCTACCTCAATTTTCACTCGGGGTTTTGGGGTTTTACTTTTGCGTGGATTCCTGCTGGGCCCCGCGATAGCGGGGCTCAGCAGGTTCCCTTTCAACGCATGGGGTGTTTCGGACCCCCCCCCAGTCAAAATCCTCGCAAACCTTTGGGAACAAAGTCAAAAACTCCTCTATTGAGGGATTTCTGATTTTTCTTTCATGCCTGACGATGTCAGCATGCTGTCACTCGATGGAATGCGGCGTCGACAGAGTGTATACAGTTGGATATTGTGATTTTTTTTCATGCTCATTGGGTATGGCGTTAATAAAGAGGCAAAAAAAACCCAGAATTGGATATGGCGTGGTTACTGTGCGAAGCATAGATATGGCAATATATATTGAGAATTCTATGGATATATTGTCATTCCCCCGAAATGACAGACGGGAAACAAATCATGTATTCACGGAATCTTTGACAAAGAGTAAGATATCTAATCATCCCAGAACATTCCAAATATATCCAGCCCTTTACTCATTAGAGACAAGAAGGCACAGGTCATAGATGTTATGCCGAACGGAGCATAGATGCTGAATAGGTAGAAGTTGCAAGGGAGAACACGTTTGAGAATTTGGGACACTTGAGCAATTTATAATTAGCAGTAAGTGTATTGATGACAAGTATATTAAGGATAAATTAACCCGAGGGCCCTGGTTTAACCTCTTTCCCGATGCAAAAGCCCGCATTTCCCAATCCATCAGCGGCGGAGCCCGCATTCGGACGGCGACTGACGCGAGAGCCCGTCGGCAAGCCTCGCGATTCGAGATCGCCGGTCCTTGTGCCGGTCCCCGTTCCGACAATTCTGTTCACAGTTTTGGTCATTAGAACGGTTGGTTGCAATATATCTAGTCATCATTCATGAAATGTTTTTCATGAATATTTAGTTCAAACCAATGTTATGTTCCGCATTTTTTTTTGTATTTTGTATCGTCCGCCGGTGACGTGGCCGATTCAACCTCACGGATTTTTGGTTCGGAATGATACAAATGTATCGTCCGTGGTTCATGCTTGTATTTTGTCCTGGGGAGTTCGCGCTCGTCGCGACCACGACATTTTTTCACTACAAACGGCCGGTTCTCGACGATACACCGAGAAAGAATTAATTCATTTTGTGAGGTTCCAATCATTTTGAAAACTTAACGTTGTCAAAAACGGGCGGCGTCTATCGCGAGTGGCGTTGGACTTGTCGATCGATGTTTGAAGACTCGAATTTCGAGTGTTTGGACATCGATCGCCTGGTTTAGCGAGTCGCGTCGACCGACCATGCCTCTCGCGAAAGGGTCCGAGGTGCAAGTCGCCGCCTCTAGCGTGGCGTATACATGCACACACCCTTCTGGATCGTCAAGTCACTTGACGCTCCAAGAGTCACAGTGACGCAAACCGCCATGCAGCCCTACGTTCACCAACATGCCATGGAGACCTCCGCCCATTCCGCTCCGCGTCCTTGGTACAACGACAACGACGAGTACGTTGCCCCTGTTGGTGACGGTCCGCGTGCGCACATCCACCTTGCGTCATGCGCTCAACGGCTCGGCCGCGAACTCGCCGCCGCGCGTGGCAAGCCCACCGTCTCCACCGCCGGTTCTAGGGCGTTCAACGTGACCCCTCTCATCGGTGGCGGTCCAGCAAGGCCGGGGGTGGATACTCCTTGTGCGCCGTACCCCGAGCACTATGCGGCGGTGGGTATTGCGCTCCCGCCAAACCATGCCGCCATGCTTGCCACACCGGATTTACTCCTTGCTCGTCCGGTACCGGATTCAACACCCTTCTCTTCGCGCGTTGACGCCAGTGCCACAAAGGACATGCCGGCTCCTTCATCTACTCCAAGCATTCACACCGTGGCAACGACACTTGGGCATTTGTTTTGGATGCTTGAACGTGACTACATAATGTTGCTCATTTCCCTTGACCTCTCCGTGGTGTACCATGGGTGCGCCTCCTTTTGGAGCAAGTTGTATGACGGCATAATCCCACGCTTGAAGGAGGTCTTCACCGTTGACACGTTCACCCGCCAACAACTTCGGAGCCGCGTGTCCATCCTCACGGCAACGTGGAAGAATGCTCACGCGCTCGCGTCGTTGAGTGGTAGTCCATGGAACCCGGCTACATGCAAGTTCGACTTCTCCGCCAAGAAGTGGGAGGAGATCCGCGCCATCTCACCGGAACAAGGCAAGTTGGAAGGGAAGGTTTTGACTTGGTACGACATAGCCACAAAATTATTTGCAACGGACAAAGCTTGTGGTGCTAACGTCATGTCAAGGGAGCATGACCAAGTGAACAAGCCGGATTTTGTGTTAGTTGAAGAAGAGAGTGAGGACAATTATCCTCGTCCCAACAAGCGTAAAAGTGTGTTAGCCGGACAAATTGCTCGCATTGAACGCATGTCAAAGAGTGCCTCCAAGCTTGAGTGTGTTATTAGGGATGAAGGGCCGAAGTGCACTTATGCTTTGGCGGTCGCCAAGTTGGATTTGGACAAGACCATGGACTTGGCCACGAAGATGGAGATCATGACCAAGTTGAAGGAATATGACAAGATGTGTGCCGACTTTGCATACACCAAGGGTGAACTTCATGCACGTGTATGTGCCACTAATTTTGGACGTGACATTGACTTCATGCCCTCGCTGGCTACACCGGAGAAGAAGGCCAAGGGTAGTGCTCTCCATGCCAATGAGGAGCTTCATGCATAGATATTGCATGTTTTTGTACTCATTATTCTACTTTAAGATTTCTATATCCATGTTCATTGTCCATTGCATTTCTTGGAACAATTCATGACAACAATGCTTGGCCAATGGAACATAGACCGAAGAGACAATGTGATGGTGGGATGTGCAATGTTGATTCATTTGCAATGAGCTTGTTCAAGGAGAAAATAGACTACACATTGAAGAAGTTGGTGCACTCTCGGCCGTGTCGGATTCCATAGCCCATTGCTCATAATCATCCCACATACGTTGTGCAATGCGGGAACGCATAGCACGCATGCGTGTGTCTCCATGTCTCCTCCCATCTCCCACGTTCCTTATGGGTGGTCCATGTGGTAGTGGGGGAAGGTCCGCCGGATCATCGAACTTGGTGGTCTCACGTGCTTGAATGAGGTTGTGAAGCAAAAAAATGAAAGCACGATCTTAGGTTGAAAACGGATGTTCTAGTTTGGAACGCCACGCAACACATGGAACAGTGCCTTGAGTAACCCAAAAGTACGCTCAATCATTGAGAGTGCACCAGCATGGTGCCGGTTGAAAAGTTCTTGTGGTGTTTGAGGAGGACGTGCACCAAACTCGGTCAAATGATGGCGAGTCCCGCAAAAGGGAGTGAGTCGACCGAAGCCTTCGGGGAAGGCCGCATCCGCAAGAAGGTATTTTTCCGAAGGTTGTCGAAATGAATCACGCAAAGCGGCTTGAAACATACGTGCATCATGAGCACTCCCCTCCCACCCAACCATAACATACGTGAACAACAAGTCTTGATTGCATGCGGCCAACACATTCATGGAAATTTGTTGGTGTCGGTCGATATACGCACCCCTCCAAATGGCCGGAACGGTTGCCAGGATGTGGGTGCCATCAATGGCACCAACGCAATCAGACACGATGCCCGCGCCATGCTTGGGGTTGCGCATTGTCCTCGTGCAGTTGACAGATGATGGTGGATGAGAGGGTGCAAATGGACGACACCACTTCACGAAGGTTGAGGTGTATTGTTTCGAGGCCACGTTAGAAATGCTCGCTCAACTCACGCACGGACATGGCGTGCGCTACAAACATGAGCACACTTAGGATGCCATCTTGTAGGTTAGTGTGAGCGCAAATGTAATCGACGATGTCCATCCATGTCTCCAACGACATCCGAGTAGTGTTGAAAATGCGTCGAGGATGGTCGGCCATAAGCTCGTCTAACCATGGTGCAGCGCCAAACGCTCCGGTGTGCATCGGCTGGCGCAACATCGGTGTGAACAACTTTCGGTATATCTGTCCTATGACTTGAAAAAGGACATGGCCAAATGTTGCATGAAGTCGGAGTGCACGACGGATGAGGAACGCGCAAGCAGTCTCGCGTCTTTGGGTGGGATCCATGGTTGAACTGTTGCGGGACTGAACACCTTGCTCGCACTGCAGCACTTGTAGGGCCATGCACGACGAGGAACGTGCATGGCGTTGACGGCGCTCGAATTCGCGCTGCGGATGCGAGTCGCGGAAAGTCGACCGGCGGGGGGGGTTGATTTGCCTACCGCGACTCCGCGGGGCGAAGCCCGAGACTGCAGGTCACGGGCTCGAACCCCCCACGCATAAATTGCCCATGATTCACAGGCGATTTATGCGTGGGGGTTGTCGTGGACGGCCGAATCCGGCGGGCGAGCTATGGAAGTTGCCGCGTAAAAAACCTGTATTCATTGGGACGCTCACTACATTTATTCATCTATCGTGGATCGGTTTGAAGCCGTCCAAAAAAAAGTTGCAAAAGATGGCACAAGAGTAGTGAAGTTTGACGTACAGACGCCTTCAGTCAGTCGCTGCCCACCATATCGCTGACTTTCATACGATGGGTTGTCCGGATGTTACACCCGATTTATCTGCAGTGATTTTTTCGCAAACGCAGATAGTTTGAAGCATTTCACGGTACCTTCAGGTAAGTTCAAAGAACGGTCGCCAGTAGGTGCGTTGAGCGAAGAGGGTCTTTAGGCCTTCGCACGGCCTGGTTAAGGGCGCGTCTGGGAGCGGACCATTAAGGATACTCATTAAGGGCAAAATTAGACATGAAGTGATTCTAAATGTATGAATCTCGGCCGTAAGAACCCAAAAAAGGGTCACGATTGACTGTACGATTCCGCCTCCTTATTTACAGTTTTATATTTTCAACAATTACGTGGTCTTTTTCCATTCCTCGATCGAAGAAGTGCACTGCGAAAACTTGTTCCGACAAGGGATTCCGCATTTTCAACTTTTGATCTAGTCCGTTCGTCTACACAATTGGAGCTGAGAAAAATATCTAGTAGAATTTCAGAGAAAACGCTCAATCCAAGCCTTTGTCGAACCAAAATGTGCTGCATATTGCTGTTTCATTCGGTAGGTCACCATTTTCAGAACTTTCAATCGTGTGCATTCTTTGAAACTGTTTATCCACTTGGAACGGTTGTTCGCTTTTGTTTTTTTTTTTTTGCCTTTGTTGTCATCGCTAATGGTGTGTTGCCAAAACACTCCAATTTTGTTTGTCGATGTTCGACTTGGCCAGGTCGGGGTTTTGACAAGCAGGATGGAGCCGAAGGGCTCCGTTGTTCGCCAAATTGGCCGGCCGGACCCCCCGGTTGCTGAGATCGGCTGTCGAGGCTCCATAGTTGATGAACTATCGAAAAGGGCCATCTTATCAAGCCGCAGGACTAACCAGGGTCCTGATGTCAAACTGCTCATGTATAAATAAACGAACACATATATACAAGTGTCCAGTTACAAATGAGACGTAGTCGGGGTCATTGGGTCGATCATCGAGCTACGCGCGTGCATTCGCATCGTGAGTGGTTGGATCGAGAAGCTCTGCCGAGGAGTCTGGGGGCTTTGAAGATCAACGCCGAAGATGTGAGATGCATCTGTATAAACTGCAATATTTCTCGATGCGTTGAGAAGTCAACCAAAAGGTCGTGACACTTCTGTCGTCGATTCTCGAAAGTGGTCGAAGGTGTCATAAGGTGTGAGAAGGTTTGCCGGATGAAAAGGGTGATTGGTCGAATTACCCTTGACCGTCAGAGTGAAATTTGGGGTCTCGATGCGCGGTGGGCTTTTTGTATAATAACAGAAATGCCCACTCGGGAAGATTAGGGATTCGTGTACACCTGGTATGTAACACTTCCCTCCCTTTTTAGCTGCGACATCATGACGCGCGTTTGGATGTGGCCTGATGACGGTGGTAGTATTCGTCGTTCAGGTGATTCACATCTCAGAGGTTGTCGTAGGATTCCCAGCTGTCATGCTGGGTGGGGAGTCACTAGGGACTACGCAACTTGCACTTCCCTCAAGAGGAGGGTGAGGAAGGCCGAGATGAAGTGCGATGAACTACTCCAGCTCACGCTCGCGGGTGGAGGATCCGACAGAGTAGACCGACTGCGGTGTAATGGCGTCGGAGTCCAGGAAGGAGGGAGATGTTGTTGGAGGCGCCGGTGACGGAGGAGCGTGCACGGAAGGCTACAGAAGATAGTTCGGTAGAGTTGTCGCAAGCGGCGAAGGTACAGTAGGAGCAGCGACAATCACGGCAGTGATGGCAAGACGGCGCTCGCGCTTGCGACGCATGGTGGCGATGACGTGAGCCTCGTCAGTCAAGAGAGGACACGTGTACCACCCGTGACCTGACTGGCCACAGTCGTGGCAGACGAGGCTGGCACTGCCGGATCCGCTAGATTACTGCTGAGGGCCCTTGCCCTTCTTGCCCTTTCAGTTCTTCTTGCCTGACGAGGTAGAGTCGGAAGACGCTGTTGCTGCTAGGGCGACAAGGGCCACGGAGGCGACGGCACGATAGGCGAGGGACTCTGTGCGATGGATGTGTGACTCCTGAAGTGCCTCTTCGATGCGGAGAAAGATCTTGTATGCCCAGGGCATGAGGGTATCCTGGGCAGCCATCGCGGTGAGGACGAGGAAGAGGTCGGAGAAGGGGTCGGTGGCGCTGCACTTGATGGTCAGGAGCGCGAAGAGAGGGGGTGGCGCGACATCTCCAAGGCGGCATAGGATGCCCTCTACACGCTGCCAGTAGGAGGTGACCGTCTCGGTCTCCCCTATGCAGAGGGAGTTGAACTCCCTGATCAGGTGGATGGTATTGGCGTCACTGGACAGACGATGAGGGCACGTGAGTATGTGCCACACAGTTGTCAGATCAGGGAGAGCGCCAGTGGTGAGGTCGCCAAGGAAGGGCTCGAGGGCGAGACGTGCAGCTAGAGGGGCCACAGAGACGAGGGCACGCACGGCGCGACAAGCGTCATACACCTAGTCGGCCTGGGTGGAGTCGAAGGAAAGGACATAGTAGGGCCACAAGTTCTCGCCCTGTGCCCAAATCTGGAAGCTCAGCTCCCAGCTCCATGAGTGCTCACCAGACTAAAACGGCGGCGGTGGGATTTTAAATTCCTTTGGCCTGCGGCCGGCACCCAGAGTGGGGCCTAGGACTGACATCACCATGCTGAGTGTGTTGCTGTACCAGGTACTACCTGGTGTAGGAGACCGCAAGGCTCGTGTACTCGAGTGGAACAAAGGTACTTGCGGACATTGCTACTGCTGCTGCGGCTACTGCTACTGTTGCGGTAACGAGTACTAATGTTGCTACTACACCTGCTACTACAGTAGCGGTGGAGGCAGCTGTAGTGCCGCTAGCTTCTTTGTCAGCGTTATGAGTTGCTGGTGCAAAGCGGCAAGTGGATCTTTCATGCCAGTATGACCTGTGGCAGAGCTTGTGAGGTGTTGGTGATGCTGCTACTACTGTTGTTGCTTTTGCTAGTACTGCTACTACTGTTGTGGCTACTGATGCTATCACTGTTGCTGCAATTACTACTACTATTATTGATGATTTTTCTGCTACTATTGCTCCTACTATGGCTGTTGTTGCTGCTGCTGCTCCTGTTATTGCTGGTGTCATGGCTGCTACTGCTGCTGTTGTTGCTACTGTTGCTGCTCCTACTGCTGCTGGTGGTGGTGTTATTGTAGCGGCGACAACTACTGCTACTGCTACTACTATAACTGCTGCAGCTGTTGTAGTAAGGCGGGTCCTCCAACAAAGGAGGGCTCCTCTACGTTCTCTGCCATGCTGTTTGGTCTCCCCTCCTTGTTCCCCCCTTTTTGTTTTTTGTTTTTTGTTTTGCTACTGATGTCAGCGGTGACGTCAGCAGTGACGTGAGCCTAGGATTGCTGGCGTCAATAGGTGCTGCTTTGTTATCTACACAATTGCTGTTGTAGTTTATTTTTCTTTGTTGCTAATGTTTGCAGTGATGTCAGTTATGACGTCAGCTGAGGATGGCTGACATCAGCAATGGCTGTTGCTGGAGTCGCTGCTATGTCAGCTGCAAGGTAGGTGTTTCTATTGTTGTAGCTACTGTTGATGCCGCAACTGCTACTTCTACTATTGCTGCCACTGCTACTAAGCCTGCTACATCTGGTCTGCTGTTCTAGTTGCTACTGCTGATGTTGTTGATGCGGCTCTTGTTGCAACAGTAGTTGCTACTACTGCTACAGTTGCTAATGTTGCTGCTATTGTTGCTGCTGTTGCTGTTGGAACAGCTGCTACCCCGAGTACTTACTGCTACGACTGATGTAGCTACTATAGTGGCAATGGTGGTGGTTGCGGTTCCCCTTTTTTTCCTCTTCATTCGTCATAACGAGCTCGCTATTCATTGTGAGTAGCGAGATACGAGCAGCGAGCTCACTACTCACTACTTGGTTCTCGCTACTTGCTGCGAGCAGCGAGCTCGTTGCTCGTAGCTTGCTGCTCATTGCGAGAATTAGGCAATGAGCAGCTGCACCCACTGTTGCTGTTGGCTGCTGCTGTAGCTGCTACTGCTAGCTACTGCTGGCTGCTGCTTGCTTCTGCTCGCTTCTATTCCAGCCGGCTGCTGCTACTACTGCAGCTGGCTGCTCCTGCAACTGCTGTTGCTACGAGGCGCTGCTAGTGGCTGCTGTTGCTGCTTGCTGTCGCGGGCTGCTGCTGTTGTGAGCTATCGCAAGCTGCTATTACTACTGCTGTTGCACACAAATACTGCTGGCTTCTGGTGCTGCTACTCGTTGCTGCTGCTATGTGCTACTACTGTTGCAGGCTGCTACTACTACTTGCTATTGCTGCTAGTCAATGCACCTGGTTGACGTCACCACATGCTTCGTTGCCAGCAGGTGCCTGACGCGGCCTGCCGTTCACCTCCTCGCGTCACGCGTGAAGGTCAGTGCTGCAGGAAAAAATCCAACAGCAGTTCCCGTAGCCTAGTGGTTGTGGGAAAAAATATAACACCGCCACCAGGCGGGTCAATACTGTCGAGAAAAATCTGGCAGCATTTCCCCTGCACTGGTGCATATGGGGGTCCGCCGGCGTAGCAAGGAACCTATATGCCAGTTGTCTGTTGCTGCTGCTGCGCTTTGGCTCTGATACCAAGCTGGAAACTAATGTAAAGCGCAGGTTGGGGCAGTTGCATTGCTGATGCAGCGTGCGGGCTTCTTCGCTCGTTGCTTTGTCAGCTGCCCCTCGGTCTATCGCTCTAGAGTCTAAGTCTGAGTGCTCTGGGTTTGTTACTCAGAGACGTGCGAGCCAGTATTAGCGCCAGAAAGCAGCTGAAAACTGGAAGTGACTAATTAAGAAACAAGAATAAGCAACAATGGGAGACCCTTCCAAATTCTAGCTCCCCCCAGCTCTGTAGGGCTTGTTACTCAGTTTCCAAGCCAGTATAATATATAGACCTATTTTCTTGCACGTAGGTTTTCTCAGTGAGCCCTCTCAGACGCAACAACCCAAACCCGGGCGTCGTCCGTTTTGCCTAAAAACTAGACCATACCATAACACGCACGCTGCGAGTGTAGTCGTGCAGTCAGAATCAGCTAGAAAAATAGCGGTGAGGAGTTATGGCTGTCTAAAGCTAGGCAGCATCTATGCTAGTCCTCGGTGCCAACAGTGCCAAAAAATCATGAAACTTGGACCCTAGGCATGACATAGCGCTGCAAACACAACTGTGCATTCAAACACGACACTGGACATGTGCAGGCAGCATATGCAGTGACATTGCCTACTGGTGGCATGATTGCCGAGGAGGTCTGCCAATGGAGCTGAGCACAAAGGAGGGAGGAGGCTCTAGGAAAATGCGTGTAGACCTTAGCGTGCATCGGCTCCACCGGATGATACTCCATGAGTGTTGCGTCCCGCCGTCAGTCATGTGCACGCCGATGTACACAAGTAGGGAGGACACAACTGAGTACAAGTGAGAGATGTGAGACAAAAACCAACAAAATTCGCGGCGTTGGAAATCAACGCCAGAATATTTCTCTGGCTGTGTAATCCAGCTTGTATGGTGGGTGGTTTGCCACACACCACTTCGAACGAAGTTTTATCTGTTGCGGTGGAGATTGCCGAATAATATTCGATTTCGGCGTTCGGGGGTTTTTGTGCCCAATCCTTCTTGTGAGGTTCGCATAGTGTTTGCAGAAGTTGTTCGAGCGTCTGATTGGTCTGCTCGGTTTGGCCATTGGTTTGAGGTTGAAACACAGGTGAAAGCTGGATCCGATTGCCGTAGCGAGCAATTAGTTCACGCCAGAAATGACTGGTGAACCGACCGTCCCTGTCGCTTGTGATGGTTCTTGGTACGCCGTGTAGCTATACGATGTTGTTTAGAAACAGTCGTGATGTTTCCTCGGCGGTGACGGTGGTCGTCGTCGTAGTAAAGTGAGATATTTTTTAAACCCTTTCGACAACCACAAGGATTGTGTCATATCCTAGGGGTGTGACAGGTAATCTCGGGGCAAAGTACATGGAGATGTAGGTCCACGGTCCCATTGGAGTGGAGAGAACCTGTAGACGTCCGAGTGGTCGAGTGTAACGGGATATTTACCGCTCACACGTGTCGTAGGATTTGTAGAAGTTGGCCACGTCGGATTGCATCTTGTCCTACCAGAAGTTTTTCGCCAGCTTCTTCAGCGTCTTGTCTTCTTCAAACTGTCCACATATACCAATGTCGTGGCATTCTCCGAGCAACATGCGGTGGAGTTCATCTTTTGGGAGAACGACCATCTAGTGAGTGAATATTTGCTCCCAATATGGTGCGTCGTACCATAACTTCGCCTTGTCATATCCGCCATGCTGGTTGTAGCCTCGTGTGAATAACTACACGAGATACTGATCTTGGAGCAGTTGTAGAGCTACTACCTCAGCCATCACATCTGGTTGGCGGCTGAGCGCGTTTGTTGGGTTGGTTTTTCCTGGCCGGTACTCCATATCGTTGTCGAACCCGGATTTGAGGAACTCCATCCATCGGGTTTGACATCAACTGAGGTTTGGTTGTGTAACGGGTCGAGTCTCCAGCTCCTGCTCTGAAGTCATCGTCAGAGTTTGCAGTATGGCATTCTCAGTCCGCATCAGGGGTTTACCCCCTTCACAGGACCGAGGGGCAATCATCATCAACAACCCAGAGCAGGGAGACTCGAATATTGCTAGTCTCCAGACGCCCATTTCCGTTTTTAACCTTACCCCTGGTTTTGGGACCCAAACCGGGGGTTTTTACCTCGAAATCGTGTGTTCGCACGAGTGATTTCGTTATTCTTATGTCAAAATTCGTCGCAAACAGACTTCAATTTACGTTTTGATGCTCTGGCGTGAAATCGTCGAGTACCAGGCACACTGGCGATTTCGCGCCAGTTCTCTCGCCTCTCGTCCCTCATCCCCCTCCCTCGTCCTTGCTCGCTCACTTGCGAGGAGGGCGAGTGCGGGCGAGGGCACGAGGCCACAAGGCCTCGCCCTCGAGGCCCTCAAGGTTCCTCAACTGCCAATCGGGCTGAGGCCGCGATCGGCGGCTGGCGGCTGGCCGGCCGGTGGCCGGCCGGTCGCTTGGCCGACCGTCGGCCGTCCAGCCGGCCGGCAGCGAGCTGGCCGGCGGCCAGCAAAATGCTGGCCGCCAGCCAGCCCTCACTGACGCGAGGGGTGGTGCGCAACCACCCCTCGCTTCAGCGAGGAGGGAGGGCCGAACCGGCCCTCCTGCTATATTCCTCCCCACTGATTATGAACCGTCTCGGTTCATGAACAACAAGCATGATTTCTAGTTAGTGAGTCATCAACATTGTGAAAGAAAATTAATAATTTCAATCACCAGCTAAACATGAACACGTGCATGGTACTTGGACCTAAGCGGCAGCTGGTAGGTTAGCATGGCTAGCAGCATCCCCCCTTTAGGTTGGAGCGTCCGCACGACAACCATGTTGGGCGTCCCCAACCTCCTATGGTCGTTGTCCATGAATTTTGCCCTGTGAGAATGTTGTTCAATTTTTCCGCATTCAGTTGGTACCTCCTGCCACGCGTCGATCTGTGCGAGATGCAAGCTTGCTTGAGTACTCGTTGACTATCCCTGTGGGCAACCGAGATTCGGGCTCCCATGAATTATGTTCAGGTCCACAACCGGCCCAATGAACGAGGTAGTCCTTAACAACGCGCGACCAATGAGTACGCTCTCGGTGCTAGAGTAGGCGAAGGACCTCGTATTGGCCGTCGGCAGCAAGGACTTCTGGCGGTGGCTGAACAGTTCCGTCTGCCGTGTATGGAGCCAACAGGCTCACATGAAATACGTCATGTCTCTTCATACTCGGTGGAAGTAGCAATCGGTATGCCACTGGCCCGATGCGTGCCACAATGGGAAACGACCCAATCCACTTCGGTAGAAGTTTTCTTGCCACTGGCGACTTCAGCCGAAGGCTTTTAGTGCTAAGCATCACTTTGTCACCGATGTCAAATGAGTTCTCCCTGCGACCTTTGTCGGCATATGCCTTTTGTTGCTGCCAAGCTTCTTGAAGGTGACCCTTCAGCTCCTGTAACAAGGAGTTGATGCGCTCGGCAAAGGCTTGACCGGAAGGAACCTTCCCTTCTATCCTACCACTATTCACCAATGAAGAGGGTACCACTGGATACCGACCACTGTTCAACATGAACGGTGTGAACTGTGTGGACTCGTTCACCGAGTTGTTCACCGCAAACTCTGCCGGTGCTAGGAATTCGTCCCAATCATGCATGGTAGGGTCCACATACATGCGGAGCATATGCTCCAGAGTACGATTGATGTGCTCTGTTTGTCCGTCAGTTTGAGGGTGAAATGCTATCGACATTTGCGACTCACTGCCGAAGAACTCGTGCATCTTTTGCCAGAACTTACGAGCAAATTTTTGATCTCGATCGGAGATCATGCGCAACGGCAAGCCGTGGTACTTAACGACACCCTCAAAGAAGAGACAAGAGGTCTCCTCTACGTTCACATCAGTGGTTGTAGGAATGAAGTGTGTCCTCTTCGTCAAAAGATCCGCAACCCCTAGTATTGTATCATGGCCACGGGCCATGTCCGGAAGACCAGTAATGAAGTCCATGCTGACGCACTCCCATGGGGTCCTAGGAATGGGAAGCTGTTGGAGGAGTCTAGCAGGCTTCTTGTTACTAGCCTTATTTCGAAGACATGGGCCGCATGTCATGCAACACTTACGGACATCGACGCTCCATCCTGGCCACCAATAGTGGTCCGAGAGTGCCTGTCTAGTCTTTCGGGGTCCCACATGACCT
>SZWC01003472.1:21521-35914 GCA_023375785.1 Penium margaritaceum
CTGTTGGAGGAGTCTAGCAGGCTTCTTGTTACTAGCCTTATTTCGAAGACATGGGCCGCATGTCATGCAACACTTACGGACATCGACGCTCCATCCTGGCCACCAATAGTGGTCCGAGAGTGCCTGTCTAGTCTTTCGGGGTCCCACATGACCTGCGACCGGTGGGTCGTGGAACTGGGAGATAACCTTTGCTCGATGGTCTCCTGATTTTGACATAACAACTTGTTCTCCGTGCCAGAAGCTTCCTGCAGCCTCCACCAAGCTGTGCTTGTCCAGATTTCGAGAGTATTGAAACCAAGAATCCATACACTATTCCATCTAGATCCTGTTTACTAAACCGTTGTAATGTATAATCTCTCGTGGTGGTTGCCACAGAGGTGCAGGGGGATCTGGTGATTATATTATTACTATTGCAATGGCCATAAAACACCCACCGACCTTGGTGGTTGCTTTAATTTCTACAGTCTGTCGGTTTAGTGGTCTGGCCACATTGATGTGTCCTAACCGATATTCCCATGTGAACGAGAATCGGCTCATGTATTCGCTCCAACGCGCCTGTCGTCTTGACATGTTCGGTTGTGTTTGGAAAAACACCAATGGATTATGGTCGGTCACAACTCACACCCCCTTCAGCACCCTCGAGGTAGCAACGCCACATCTTGAAAGTGTGTACTACCGTAAGGAGCTCTTGATCCACAGTCGTGTAGTGCGTTTCCGTGGGGATGAGCTTCCGGCTCTCATACGCAACTGGGTGACCGTTCTGCATGAGGACGGCTCCGAGTCCTACTACCGACGTATCACATCAAACCTCCCACGGTTGCGATGGATCCGGAAAAGCTAGGACGGACGCCGTGGATAGAAGCTCTTTGACTTTGAGAAGAGCGTTCTCGTAATCAGGTGTCCATTCCCAACGCGTGTCTTTTTGCGTGAGCCTGGTTAGTGGTGCTACCAGGGTCATATACCCTTGCATAAACCGTCGAAAGTAGTTTGCAAGTCCAAGGAAAGACCAAATCGGCCCAACATTTTCGGGGCGTGGCCAGTCCACAACGGCTTGGACCTTTCGTGGATCGACACGGATGTCGTCGTTACCGACGATGTGTCCAAGGTATTCGAGCTCATCTTGTGCAAATTTGCACTTGTTCGCTTTCGTATAGAACTTCTGTTCCCGAAGGATTGCGAGAACTTCGCGCAGATGTTCTATGTGCTCTTCCATTGATTTGGAGAAAACCAGGATGTCGTCCAGGTAAACCAAGACAAACTAACCGAGTTGCTTGGTGAACGTTCGGTTCATTTCTCCTTGGCAGAAGGTAGTTGGGTTTTTACGAGTTTGGAGAAAGGTACACTTGTATAGTTCAGAACCTAAGATGACCATAATTTAAACTAATGGACTGGATGTCTGGGAAACCTACAGACACTAAAACACAAAGGAGGTATGGTCGAGGTCCTAGGTGCTCAAGGAGGGTGATGCATGTGCACTAATGATGTCAGTGGGGGGTTGAAGATACCGAGTTCATACGTCGAGGGATTTCAAGAACATGTTAGTTGGATGTTTATAATGATCGAGTTTCTTCAAGAAGTTGAAGAGATGTTTTAAATTGTTTTGTAAGGCTTAAATTGCTTCTGTTGAATGTTTTGAAGGGGGTGAAAATATTCATAAACTTTCAGAACAGAAAATAATCAGTCAAGGTACGTGGCTGAAATACCACTACCTATTGACCTGTATTTTTGCATTCTTTAAAACGGTTAGCTACAAATGTAAGGCAAAGTACATGCCTGTGGAATTTAGGGAATTGTATGTTTCAAAAACCAAAAATTTCCCCTCGTTTTAGCTGCGATATCCCGGTGTGTAACATACCGTTGGCTAATGTTGGTGAAAATAGTTGTCAATAAAATGATCGACATCCCTCAGGTTTTCATCATTACTCTTTCTATTGTGCGCTATATCCCTTCTACTTGACACCATTTTTTTATGGTTTTACATTGTTAATTTTGCAGGATTTCTTCAATCACGTGCTCCACATCCCTTTTCAATCGTGTAGGCAGTTGAGCAAGAACCTCCAGTTTTGGATTTTTTTTGGGGGGCTCTTAATGTGGCTTGAGATGACTGACATTGCAAACAGGGTGGATGGATATTTCTTTGGGCAAGCAAAGCTTGGCCATGACTGGTTTTTGTTTCAATTGTGAACGGGTCTTGTCACGTAGGCTTCAGCTTGGCACATTCTTAATCCGAGCAAACATTGTAGGCCACAACTCAACTACAGGGTGCATAAAAAGGGAACATTGGTAGTCGGTGTTTATACACTGACACACAGATAATAATACCTATAATTCCAACGGTACTGCGAACTGGCTCGGAAAGAAGAATAGAGAGGACACTATCAGAAGTTTGGAAAGACCCCAATGCAGAAATTCATTGACATCTGGAGATGGCAGTTATTACCGTAACATGTTTTTGTTCAACAAATCTTAGAAGTAGAAGAAGTTTGGTTCCTAGGCCATCGTTATGCTCGTAAGGGAATCACAATGCATGCTGCTGGAGGAGTGACAATTGATCATTAAACGAGGCTACTTCTACAAGGATTCATATTTTGAGAGGTCATTAAGTACTTCCAGTGGGGACACCTTCGACTACGTGTCACAGGCTTTTGCAAATAGTGCGAAATCCGTGAGTGACGCAGAGCATGATGGGAAAAATCTCCATGTTTTCTTCTTTCAGTCCTGGTACCAATGGAACATTGATCGGATCTCTCCACAGGCTTTGTGAAATTTTGGCACATCACAACAGAGGTGTTTGAGACAATGCTTGTATTTCTCAATAACTTCTCCAACATGTCATGGTTCACATAAGTGACCACTGTGGTTGCCATTGTTGGAACAAGAAGGAAAAAATAACAATTGATCGGATTCCTTTGACCATCACAAGTGAATGTGGAAGAAAATCAAACAGCAGATTTAAGCTATTCATTAGAATTCGCTAATTCAGCCATGTACAACTATCAACCACCTTTCAACTTTACAGGAGAGGGTGGATCAAATGGACCCGTCAGGGTCTCACTAGAGCTTCTCCACATGGTTTTCAAGACACGTGTAAATCAAAAGTTCACCAAGGTGCCATTGGCCAAAGACACATAGACATTGGCACACTTGACACCACTGCCCACTTGCATTGTTGATGAACGTGACATTCAGGCCACCAGAAACATCAATGCCATTAAAATCCAATGTTGAGATCTCGAAAGGTGCACAACACATCTGCATACACTTATTGAAAAAAAGATTGAGATGCATCAATGGACTGAAAAAAGTCAATGAGATGTCCCATTGTCGTAACAACCCTAAATCCTAAACCATGAACCCTAAACCCTCAATGTATGGCAAGTAGCACCTGGGCTGTACATGCTGTGCTACTTATTGCATTTCCCCTTTCTGCGGCCGATTCTCAACTCTTTTTCCTACTTGTTGGCATGTCATTTTTATCTAGATTCAAACCAGCATCTTCATGGCCACTTCATTAGCTCTGATTTTCCTGCCACTTGGCCTTTTTACCCTGCCAACATTTCGTATGTGGATAATCTTAAATTGGTTTTATTGTGGGTGTACTTTTGTTGTCGTGCGTGCAATGGTTCCTGGTCATCTTGCCACTTTCACCTTTTGGAACAGTGGCACATTTTTCTAGCATACGCTGGCTATCAGGGGCTTGTACTGAATCCTTCACATCCCTTTATCCCCCCCAACCACCCAAAATACATACTTCCGGCATATATGCTTCTACATTAAAAAATGTGCCCCCTATTTTTTTCATGTTCACTCCAGCGCCATTGACTCCTTCCTCCATCCTCAGTCTTGAACAGGTTGCTTTCAGTAACCTGGTCATGACTGAACTTATTGCATTTCTTTGAAACAAGTTGTACCATGTCCAACGCCCCCTCTCTGGATCAATGTTACTCCCCACCTTTCAGAATTGGTCATTGGGGTATGATAAGAACCTATCCTCTAAAATTCCACATTGATAATTGATATTGTGCTTTTTCTTTGGCAAACGACGTATCCTGTTAAATCTAGGTGTTCACCCTACACTGCAAATGGGATGTTGCTGCAACCCTACATTGTTGTAAAATCCAGGCAAAACTCTAGAAAATACAATATCATGAGATTTTTGTTCAAACTTCAACCACTATTAAACACCATCCTAAGATAAGTTTCTTAGGTTCAAAATATAGGTTGTCTCAATATGGGAACCAGACCATGGTAGATGCGGTCTCATCCATCTAAGAAAACTCCATCATGCATGCATCTTTGGGCCATGATGAACATGTTGTTAGTGTAGAATAGATTTTTATACAGCCTATTTCCTGCCATGTCATCCCATATTAGCACTACTTTTGCTGGCCTGCCAACCTGCCTTGTGCATGTGCTTAGGGTTTTTTTTTTATTTTGGCTGGTCCAGGGAGGCAGAGAAAGACAACAATGTATGGCTTTGCAAGCATCCCTGTACCTTTGCCATGGTCCTCCACCACCTCGAGGTGTGGCATTCCTTGGTTCATGCTCGTGGGCATCCTCAACTCTTTCAATTTCTTCTCCGCTTAGAAACTTATCATGCCCAGTCTTGGCCAACTCTGGTCAAAGTCTGTCCATGCATCTTGTTTTCGTGGTCCTCTTCGTGTGAGGGAGGTCTCGGTGAAATCTTGGACTCCTTGTTGAGCTCATACTTTTACATCCTCGCCAAACAAGCTGGTCTTTTATACAGATTCCACTGCCGTTGGCCGATCACCCCATTTATACCCATGTGCAGAATGTCTCTCATCGGTATAGTATGCATCCCCATGGGAGATGCATGCGGTGCTGAGATGGGTCACCATAGGGACAATCTTGCTCCCAAATTTGTCACATTAAGGTCTTGTTCCCCAAATGGAGCAAGACCAGACTCCCTCAACCTTTCATGTTCTTCATCATTTTTCGTGAAGTCTGAGTCTTGGATATCTTGCTTGCATGAGGCCGATGAATCTATGAACACTCACACGTGGCACATCGTCTTTTTCTATTCATTGATAACTGTGAGAAACGGGACCATATTATCCTGTGAAAATAGAAAGCCTGGCACCAAGGTCCTCCATCCATCCGTCCGTATAGAAGCAAACATTGGGAATGTATCCCAATCATTTGACACGTATGGCCTCTTTTTTGTTTAGCACATCTGGCTTAAAATGTGGCCAGAGTATGGACATTCTCTAATCCTCCTGCCACTTTGCAGGCCTGTGCAGCTATTAATCCCACAAATTGCTCCTTGACACTGCAATTATGGAACAAGCTTAGCTCAGTTCACATGCATTGATTTGGGAGGATACAACGAGGGAATATCTATAGTTCCTGATGGATCATGCTATCCTAACAAGGGTTTCTCTGGCCAAAAGGATGTGAAAGCAGATTGGTTTTTCTGATATGAAGTTTAGGCCGAGGCTTGATAGAGTGACTCAAGACTTGCAAGATGGTGTCATCTTTGTAGGCCGTATAGTGTCACTAAGACTGATTAAGGCTTGAAAAATCTTTTAATTCACAATTTGACTGTATATTTATAATTTTCAGGAAAATTTTGTACGGTATCATCCCAACCTCGTGGTTGATCCATAAAAGATGAGGAAGTCACGTCCGTTGGAAGACTGAATTAGTCATTGGTAAACACAAGTCTTTGTCCCCAGGGACCAAGGTTCGACCCCCACAAGACCCAACAAATCTGAAGCGTGTATTGGTAAATTATGTCCGAATGATTCAATGCTAGTTTACTGCCAAGGGCACTCTGGAATGACGGCCCGATGTGTAATTGTGAGCCGGGGCACTTTGGGCAGCCATAACTTTCATTAGCAAATTTGCAGATAACACATTGTTTTGGTTAGTGACAATGGCCATGTCTCGGCCGTTCTTCCACACAATGTTGCGATTCTTGGTATTCTGGAAAAATGGAAACACAAGCTACGTGATACTCAGGAAATAATGCTTGTATGCATTTGTATGAAACCGTTTTGCAACCTTGGGCCGTGTATGTTACGTCGCCATGTACATATGACCTTGTATGCTGACACTTGAACAACAAGGACAATATAATCCCACCTTTCCACCGGTGTTCTTGCTTCCCGAAGATGATCCAATGTTTTCAAGATGCTATAAATCCATCCTTACCAGTTTGTGGGTAGACCATCCAATTGAGGCTCGCATGTTGTTCTCGATTTACACTTGATATCCGAGCAACTGTTGTCTCTGGAGCATAATTCTCTACGTAGCAACCTCTCCTATTTGGTGTATACCAACACACCTCTTGTCTTTCTGGCCAAATCCAACCATGCAGTCTGGTGAGAAGATGGTAATTAGAAAACTTGTTGAGGAAGATGTAGTACTGGACAGAATGATGACTTCACCCGGCATGTTCTTGATGGCCTCGTTGTTTGATGCGCATGGCAATGTAGCAGCAGCCATAGCATTGCAGGGGCTCCTTGCCACAATGCATGCCAAGATGGACCTATTGGAGGAGTAAAATTCTTCCCTTAATAATGAGCTTGCAAGGCATCCAGTAGTAACAAAAGTGATAGCTACCATCCCACCTTGAGTTGTGGTGGGCGCTTTGAGGCCATTCAAGTTGGAGTCATTGGATCCATCAAAGAAGGATGTGCTAGCTCCACACGTTTGGATACTTGTACTCGAGCTCTAATTCACCACCACCAAGATGGATGCCTTGAAGTACATGGTGTGCCGTGACTAAGCCGTGACTGGACACATGTGTATGGGAACTATCCTTCATAAATGGCCAGAGAGAGAGGCTCCCATTACCCATCCTTTGGTACACCAAGGTCCAAATTATTTCAATAAAGATACTTGTAGATTGCATATATGTGACTAGTGATAGTCTTCTTAATACAAATAATATCTCAAAATTTATATAGTATATAACACAGTTCTATCAAACTAGTAATGGACACATTGTTGTAAAGTTATTTGCAAATGTCCTTATCGTTGTGATCCCAACATCCACACACTTGACTTCTGATGTCCTTAAACTCCTTGTAAGTGATTGTTCCTTGGATCTATAGGAGCTTGTACACCAAACGACATATCTGGTTTTTGACAAACTACTAGCGTATCCGGTCACCACGACTGGGATCCAAGTCAGGGTTGCAACGAGCTTGTTACATGTATGGGATCCCATCCTTTCTTGCACATTCTTCTATATTTTATGCACGTCCAGAACTGTTTCACCGGTGGCAAAATTTTCTACGACTTTGACCCGTGTTGGTTATCTTCCTCTTGTGGTTTTGAACTACAACTTTAGCAGTCGCTCACCCACCTTCTTCATCTTTGTGACCAGGGGATGTGAGTACTACCTTTTTTCTAGGGATCAAGATTGTCAGCTGGTTGGAGCTCTTCATGGCACATCATCTGGGACCGTCTTTGTAAGACTTCTTCACATTGTCTTGTAGGTTAGAATGTTGCCTTGCTTTTTAGCCGGTTGTCACTAATGGCTCTTGCCAATTCGTCACCGTAGCATTGTTTTAGTATGACTTGTTCCTCTACTCACTTGGTTTTTTTGGGACCTCTAAATAGTTCAATACGGAATCACATATCACATGACAAGTCATGGCACCTACAAAACTGTTGGTCTCATCTGTTACTTACTTTGGCATATTAGCTCTTGTAGACCGTAGCCAGTCCAAGATTTTGGCATTTTAAGCCTTTTCAGTCCAATTAGCCATGTATTCCAAACAGCCACCTGATGTGCTATATGTGCACAAGGTTGAGGTCACCCTGATATCTGTTGCCACTCTTCTACAGCATGGTACATAGATTTTTCATCATATCGTGGTGTTTTCATGATCATTTTGCACTCCTCCATGTCCATTTACAATCAACCAAGTGCGACGAGTTGTATCGCTAATCTCTGGCATGTCACCTCTTGTTACCTGTGCTCTTGTGCGTGGTGCACCCTCCCTCGTTGTTAAGCAAATGCAAAACATTCACAACACTCTTCGTCGTGCTTGCAGTGGCTTTATCTAGCTTGCCCTACGCATAGTATTCTCTAGTTTTAATACATCATCTCTTACATTCCTTTTCACGTTTACTATCATGGCTTTGCATAGACTCCATTGGATTGGGTCCATTTTCTCATCGTTGTACCTTGTGTATCCTATATCCTTGATGTCCTCCATTTTTATATGATGGTATCTTGCATCAAAACCTCCTCAGCTGTTTTGGTCAGAATGTTCCGCGTCTTACAATATTTTTGTATTGGGTCGTGGCCCTCAATCAGAAGAGTCATATCTGCCCTGTCCTTGATTATTGACAATTTCAATATTGAGAATGAATTTTAGTACAATTTAAAATTATTATGTTCCAAGGATCTACCATTCAACTCCAGAAGTCCTAGGGGGTTCGTACAGAGCCTTTCATTCCTTGCATATCCGAGAAATATGGTAACTCCAAAGGCTACAAGCGGACCTTCACTGAATTATTATAGATCCTTCTAGCCTAGTTAAACGTGTGGAAATTGAACGATGTCCCTCATCCCAATCTCACGCTTTGGCATGTCATATCTTTGCAACGCATTAGACCAACTTTTTCTCAATGCTTTTCTTGGGCTACGTCACCACTGTTTTAATTCCATAAGACATGCACGATTGCAATCTCCCAATTAACATAGCATGTGTACCCTTCTTCGTGTGTACTTCATGTCCCGGTCCTGGTGTTTCTAGGATCCATGGCAACAGCATGTCTTTGAGTAGTGTGATGTCTTTCTCCTTTCCATCTTCAAACATGATATGAACCTTCTTGTCTTTCCCACTTCCCCTGCATTCCCTTTCCGTGCTTGACTTAACCTCTTATTGCAATTGTGTGATATATTCTAAACATGCTTGTGTTTGCCTTGTCCCCACGATCCCCATCTCCAAATGACTCCTCCTAATCTAATAAAGAATTCAAACCATTGTCATCCTCTTTCAAGTGAGTTCTGCAAAAAAAAACACGATCACCCTTTTCTATGTCGTGTATCCTACCAATTGCGCCACTTGATGTACCTTCGTCAACCCCCACCTCATTGCCCTTTTCAATGGCACATGCATCAACCTAACTCTCCAAATCGTGCCCTTCCCAACCAATCTCTTTCTTCCATGGAAATCTCCTAAAATCTTGTTCACATTGTTGAGTTGTCATTTGCCACCAGTACACAATGTTTTACAGTGTCACGGAATTGTGCTCATGTGCTCGGTGCCCATCGCACCTCTGCCCAAGCTCGCAATTCTAACACCATACACGAGGCATATGGTGCTTCTGATGCCATTCTGTTGGTTCGGGCAACGCGGAAGGAGCTAGATTCTCACCATGTTCATGGTCATTATGAATCCATTGACCCCACCGATGTAAAATTGTTGTCTTATTTCTGTGGGTGCTTTTGTGGAATATCAAGCTTCATGGTCCCCTTGAATGATAAAATGCCCATATTACAGCCAAGGGCTTCTCCCGGATCATTAAAGTCGACAATAATGACTGGTAGTTGTGCAGAAGATACAAGGAACATGCCTTGTACCTTCAGAAGATACATGGTTAATGCCTTTTTGTTTCGTGGTCGCCACATAAATCGTTCTGGTGTCATATCATGACTAGGATCTGTATATACGATACAAGAATGGTGCCTTTTTGCTTAGGAAATCCAACAAAAAAACACGCACAATTCAGCCTCCGGGGTTGACTTATTACTGCAACCCGAACATGTAAAGTAGTTTCATTTGTACTAGAACGGTAAAACCATGTGCACCTTTGAGAAAGGTGGCTACCTTCAAACCATAGTCAACCCCTAGCCCAGTTGCTCTCTAATTTGAATAAAATATTGCTCATGTTGTAAAAAGGACGAAACATGCTGAACCAAGAAAAGTTGTCATGGATGCCGGGATTCACAAAGAGAGAATTTTCGCCTTCACCTTTCTGAAGTTGTGTATGTACACAACCCAAGGAAGGCGTGATGTTTCCATCTTCATTCTTGGCACCAAGGTAAGCACTCAAGAGGTGGGTCGCATCTACCCCATCACACAAAGCACCGTGTTGCTGCAAACGTTGTAGTTGGACAATTTCAATGCAAACTCTTGTGAATTAAATTTGATGTTTGTGAATATTTCCCCTTGTCAACCATGGCTTTCCCCTCCCACCCTTTGCCATGAGTGGAGATTGAACAATCAATTGGACCACCCAGCTTGCATTCCATGTAACACATTTCATGCATGTGGTGCCAGTGAAATTATGGGAGCAGCAACTTTACAGGGTAAAGCGTTGAAATATCATTTCCACAGTTCACCGATGCCCTGAAATCCGGATTTAAGGAGTGGATGCCATTAACACGACATGAATCCATCGTGTTGAAGAATGGATTCGGATTAACAAGATGTTTTTAAATATATTTAATTTTTAAAATTTATTCAAATTATACACGATATCAACCTTTCATTAAATAGATTGGACATGCGACTACAACATAGTAGTTAGAAACGTTTTGTGAAATGTTTAATTATAGAACGCCAAATTGAAACCATTTTTTATATTTGTATGTTTTTTATTTTATTTATCTTCATTCATCACGAGAACGGACATATCACAAAGTCATGGATTAAGCCTCTTATGGGGAGATGGGCTTGAATTGCTGGGTGCTTCAGTTAGCGTTGGTCGTTTACCAGAAAACTTCCACGATTTTGTTCACCCCACTTCAGTTCTCAACGGTTCTGTTGAGGTTTCCGTTGGCCCTTTCAATATTCGCGGATGTCGAGAAGTTTTCGACTTTTGTATGAACTGTTTGCAAGGTTTGCTTTCTATCAGACATTCCCAACGTAAGGGTAAAGGTCGTAACCTTCCCTATTAACAGGTCTTACGTGAAATGCTCAAACATTCGAGGCTTTCTGTTTCTGGCGCGAAGCTTGAGGCGCGAGAGGGTTTGCCGCCTGGACACACCTGCCACGGTCAGGCTCGTAATCACTGATTCGCAAAAGTAGCATTTCAGAGGACTTGATTTCATGTTTTTCTGGTCGAACTCTGCAAAAGAACTCTGCAAACTGATTTATTGAGCCAGTTTTACCTCGTCATGAATCTTTCTGGCATAGAGTCGGAAACCATTCGTCTTTCAGCCGACGGTGGCCCTTCGCGTTCAGCCTAGCCATTGAAGCACCTATCCTTGACCACGGATGTTACCTTAGCGAACTTCTGGGGATCCAGCGACCAACGACTGTGTTCAAGCCGGGGTGTAGTTGGCGTCGTCAGTTTGGCTGTCTCCGATCGCGCCAGACCACATGGCCCCGCAGATGATTCAATACTCCGAGAAGTACTTTGACGACGTGTACGAATACAGGTGAGCTGGAGGACGACGTGAACTTGCTTGCCCGTGCCATCCTGCATATTGCTGCCTCGAGTCTGAGCGTTGTCGTTGCACTCTGGAGGCCAGGCCTCAGGGCGTTGCCTTCTCGTGTCTTGTAGGAATCCTACTTAAAAAACATGTGTCTGTCAAATGCGGAGATTGAGCATGCAGTCCGTTTCTATTTTTGTTTGTAAGCGGCTTGAAAAGGGGAAAGTTTCACTCCGCACCAGGTCGACTCTTGTGAGCATGAAGCCGGAATCGTTTTCGACGGCTGGGAGTTCTATATAGGGATATGGCGCGAACGAGTGGTGGTTCTGCGTTCCCCCATTAGCGCGTCTGCAATTCTGCCGCCTGACCTCTCGTTTGCTGATGAATACGTCGAAGCCTTTACAGCGAGTGTACAGGCTGCGCCGTATGTGCTGCGCTTAGGGAAACGGTGACATGTCACCTTTGCTCATTGAACTCCCCTCTGGTCTGAATTGGTATTCTGTGGCAAAGTTTGCCCTCTTGGTTGAGGCCGGTTTGTGAAAGGACTAAGCTTGAACCATGTACTATGGTACCAAGAGGAGGTTGTACAAGGGGTTGATGTTTTGCGACTTGTCATTGGTGCATGTGCAGGCACGTTGTGCTGCCTCCGGACGTGGCACGGCTGTTGCCCAAAAACCGCCTTCTTTCTGAGGTATGCCACGCCTCCTTATCGGTTGTTCATGCTCCACCAAAGCGGGGATTGTCAGTGTTCATGAGGGTGCGTCATCATTGTACTCAGCGTCATGTGCCTTCATTTTCCTACTGACATAGCTCTTGCCCCTTGAGGTGAATTAAGGTGCATAGCCTTGGATCAAGCCTTGCGTTGCTGTGGAACCAATCTCCTGCACGGTGGACTGCATTCTCTGCAGGCGGAATGGAGACAAATCGGGGTGCAGCAGTCTCGTGGATGGGTACACTATGCCATTCATCGGCCTGAGCCACACATCATGTTGTTCAGACGCCCACTGAACTATGGCCAACCACAGCAACAGCAAGATCCTGCTTTGTTGAAGGCCACCCAACATGCAGCAGCGTGAGCACATGCTGAGAGCACAGATGCCGAGGACTGCGTATGTAGAATGACAAGCGTTGGAGTTGGTCCACCAGACGTCATTGAGGCCCTGCTGCTTGTGGCACTCCTCCTTTAGGGAGTGCATCAAGTGCACCTGTCTCCAGGTGCATATGCTCAGGTGATAGCCAGCTTTGTGACGGCGCGGCGAAGCTCATGCTGAGAAGGGCAGGCAATATCGAGGCACATATGTGTGCCTCACACGAATTTGTAAATGTCTAGTGTGCAAGTTTTCCCTGGTTTAGTAAATCTTTGTTCTGGCTAATTCAAAAGTGCTCCTCTTCCTATCCTTAGTCGATCACGGAGTATTCAGCAACCAGAGAAGGTACAGACCAGTCATTTCAAAGCAAGACTAGTTTAGTCGGAAAAGTGAGACACGCACACAATGATTCTTATCTCTCCCCGACAAGGAGCAAGATGGTTGTCACGTTGTGGACATCATCGCAGCATGTTGATATTGGGCATAATTGCTCCACATAGTTTTATCCATTGAGTCTCAATGAATCCTGCATTGAGAATGTGTAGTAACAGTGTGCAGAACAGCAGTAGCTTAGACTTTCATACAGAGACCTTCTCTTCGGCATTTCAGCTGTTCACGGGCATGTGTTGTGGCTGATTAAGTGAAACATGCAAAGGTTGTACATGTGCTTGGGCAAGACAGTTGCCAAGGCTGAATGGACACTCATGCGGGAAGGAGATCTGATCAAAGCTCAAAGCCAAAATTCCAAGTGAAGGTGGCTACAAGCCACCACCGCAGCTCCCCTAATGATCTTATCAGATTACCCATGCTGATGTCAGAAGTGCAGCAGGATTTGCTGCTGATTCTGCCATTGCAGGTGGCATTAACAAAACAGGGGAACAGAGTCAGAGGGTGCTGACAACAGAGGCTGCTTAGATGAGGCTAGTACCAAAAAAGAAGATCGAAGAGCCCCCCGACAAAAAAAGTCGCCATGCCAACTCCCATGTCGCACTGCTGCCATTGGAAGCGGCATTCAAGGATGTCCACTACTTCAAACTGTGTTCACATCTCCTCAACGTAATGGGTGTCTTCTGAAAACATCTTCCCTTGAAAAAAAAAGAAAGAGACACTATCTTCACTTTCATACCATGTATCCTCTGAGTTCATCTACCCCCACTGTTGTCGGAGGTGGCGCCTGAGGCAGGGAAGATGACGCGGCCAGTGAGAGCGTCCATGATGCACAGCTGTGTGGCAAGGCGATTGTGCGATGCAGCAGGAAGAGATGCCAGCTGGTGACGATGATGACGATGATGACGACGATGGCGGCGCCAGATCGCGGATGCATGCTTGCGCAGTCGAGTGGCTTCGGATGCGCGTCGGTCGAACATGTCGAGTAGGGTGGCATAACGCTCCATGGTGATGGCACGCAGGTCGGAGCCTGTGTCTGCGTTGGCACGCTGCGCGGCCTGACCTTGCGCTCCCGCTCGTTCTTCCCCGTCGCCGCCGGCGTCATCGTCGCCGCTGGCGTCGCTGCCGTCATCGTCGCCGCTGCCGTCGCCGCCGTCATCATCTTCTTTGAGGAGGTCCAGCGACTTGCGGAAAAGACCCTCCGCAAGCAGGCCTTCGCTGGAATGCGTTGCTCTGCCGCGGCGTTCGTAGAGATGTCCCAGCAAACTGAGCACCGCTGCGAGGGGAAGGGATGCCACCCGCTCTGCCTCCGTGTGGTGTGTGGACGACGGCGACGCTGATGTGGCGTGCGAAAACATGTCACGTCTCTCTGCCATTCAGAGCAAGGGAAGAGAGAGCAAGGGAGGGAGGGAGGGAAGGATGGAGGGAGGGAGGGATGGAGGGAGGGAGGGAGGGAGGGAGGGACGGACGGACGGAGTGAGGGATGGAGGGAGGGAGAGAGGGAGCAAGGGAGGGAGAGAGGGGTGGGGTCAGCAGGAAAACGAGAGAGTGAGAGA
>SZWC01003472.1:82798-112875 GCA_023375785.1 Penium margaritaceum
GGGGGGGGGACAGGGGGTGGGGCAAGGGACGGGGCAGTCGGCGGGGCCGGGTGACGAAGGGAGAAGGGGAAGAAAAAGAGGGCAACGACAAAGAAATGGGTAGGAGGAACAGAATAAAGGAAGGGAGAGAGTGAGGGAGTTTGAGGGTGAGGAGGGGGACAGGCAGGGAAAGAACAGGTAGTGGAAGCACAAGCAGGGGCAGAAGGAGCAACAGCAGGGGCAGAAGAAGCAACAGCAGGGGCAGAAGAAGCAACAGCAGGGGCAGAAGGAGCAGCCGACACACAAAGATCTGACTCTACATGCTACAAACTCTGCCATTGACAAGAGACGCGTGTGGCTGAAATAATGGGGGACAAGGGACAAGGGAAAGGGGAGGGATAGAGGCACCTGTGGCTGTCTGTACTCAACGCTGCTGCTGCCTCGTCGTTGCTGCTGTTAGGGCCGCCATCACCGTAGGGTTTGCTTCGGGCTGCCATGATGACTCCTGCGACGGAGTAGGGCGTCAGAGAAGGGCGAAAGGAAGTGGTCTGTTGTCGTTGCAGAAGGGAGGGAGAGAGGGAGGGAGGGAGGGAGGGAGGGGGGTTGAGATTAGAAGAGCACTTTTGATGCAAAACGTCTCAGAAATGAAGTGGGAGAGTGAGTCCCCTCTCCACAGCTTCAACGTATACCTTGAAGTCGATGTCAAACGCAGCACACATCATGTGATGTCAGATTTCTCATGTGCTGCTTGCTTGCTTGCTTTCTTGCTTGCTGGCTTGCTTGCTTGCTTGCTTGCTTGCCGGCTTGCTAGCTCCGAAATCATAAGTGACCCTTCCTCGCCTTTAATTTCTTGTTTTTTTGGTTGACCCCCCTTCTGATTTTCCCGTACCTTACGCCACCACTGCTGCTGCCAGCGCTGGTGCTGGGCGGTGGACCACTGCCAGGAGCAGCACCCACCGCCCGCGGCGCTGCCGGAGCTCGTCTCTGCACCCAAAAAGAATCGAGCCGACCGAGCGCCGGAGCCGTGAAGATGAAAACTCTGGGATGCGGTGGCGAATCTGGCAGGTACTCACTGCTGCACTGCACTCGAAGAATGAGAGCTGATGTACTTCGCAGTGGGATTTTCAACTGGGTTTAGTGAGGATGCCATGTCATGCTTGGTACGAAAAATTCTAGGAAGGCAGCCAGTGGCACCGAGAGACACCGACCCCCTCGCAGTGACGCCAGACACTGCGCAGCGTCCCTTTTGCCGTCGGATGCGATGCTGGCACGAGCGTTTACCCCCGACCACGGACGAATCGCACTTGCTCCCCCTTCCCCTGCCTGCCTTGCTCAGAACCCTAGCGCCGAAGTCCGATGGCGTCAACCACCACGAAAATCTCTGCGCACGCCGCCGGCATAAAAGTGGACATTTCGGCGCCAGTGACGCTACGTTACCGGT
Organism: Penium margaritaceum; assembly: GCA_023375785.1. Classification (NCBI taxonomy): domain Eukaryota; kingdom Viridiplantae; phylum Streptophyta; class Zygnematophyceae; order Desmidiales; family Peniaceae; genus Penium; species Penium margaritaceum. Next base: position 84,219 of record SZWC01003472.1, read on the forward strand.
CCACGCGGAAAAAGAAACAGACCACCATACTCCCTCGTACCTCCATCTCACCGTCCGGGACGGTGAGATAGAGATATGAGGGAATAGGGACGGACCGTCCCTATTCCCCCTCTCGAATCCCCCTCGCCCTCCTCCCCCCTTCCCCCTCCCCATCCTCTGCCACTCCCCTTCCGGCCGCTACAATCCTCATCGGCCTGGCTGGCCCACGCGCGCAGAAGCCTGGCATGTCCCTCGCTCTTATACCGGCAGATGATTATCCCCATGTTTCAGAGGGGCTGTCCACGCGCGGCGTGTGGACACGGGCCACCAACACCTCCGTCGGAGGTTGCCAGGGTTTGGGGACGGGGGGGGGGATCACGCATCCGCCGTCGTCACACGAACGCGCGGCGCGGCACGTGTCGCACATACGTCAAGGTTGTGCGACAGGGCGCACGTGTCGCCTCGCCTGGCCCCGGTCAAGTCGGGCGGCGCGAGAGAGCTAGGATGTGACGCTACGACGGACACGGGCGTCTTGTCTGGAAGCAGAAATGATCCGCAGCTACTGGATCCTTTTGGGTGTTATAGCTGATGTATCCGCGCAAGCGTCAACATAAGCCTGATATTTCCGCAACCACGCCATATCCATAAAGCTGAAGCAAACTCCGCTATACCCATTTTGATGCCCATGCCCGACTGAAAAATGAAGTCGCCGATCGCGCAAAGCAAGGGCGGTAATGTGTCACCCCCTTCGCTTCGCTCCCGCCCCCCTTGCGAGAATCGCGATAGAGAAAAAAAGCCTTTTCCAAAAAGTTGTTTTCAGAGAATCGAACCCATTTTATCCATGCAAACCGTTTTCAAACCCTACCCCAAATTACACTCGGGGTTTTAGGTTTTATTTTTGCGTGGGCTCCTGTTGAGCCTCGCGGCAGCGGGGCCTATCAGGTTCCCTTTCAACGCATGCGTTGTTTTGGACCCCCCACTCAAAACTCTTGCAAAACTTTGAGTGAAAAGAAACAAACCCATCTACTGAAGGTTTTGTGATTTTTCTTTCATGTCTAACGACGTCAGCATACAATCGCTCGATGGCATGCGGCGTCGACATAGCGTGTACATTTGGATCAGGCGCATTTTTTTGCATGCTCGCTGAATATAGCCATAGTAAAGAAGAGAAAAGCTCCAGAAGTGGATATGGCGTGGTTAGTGTGCGAAACGTGGATATGGCGATAGATATCAAAAATTCTGTGCATATTTTGTCACTCCCCCGACCCTTTTTCATTTAGGGTAAATCTATCCGAATTGCTTGGCTCGGGACTCGCCTATGCAAGAAGTAACGGGTTCAAATCACGACCATGGTAGGTTTTTGTTTCAGATGCTGGTACCTTTGAAATGTCAACTTCGATTTATCATGTCCACTTTATGCCTAGTACCGAGCCGTAGACATGCGAGGACCCGCTATCGTCAAAATCCAGTGTCTCATATACTTGGCCTCAATACTCACATTTCAACATACTGTGCCCAAAACTATCGCAGCCATGAGAAACATTGTGCAGGATGTTTCTCGTGGCTGCGTTGCATAATTCGAAAGGCTCAACGACATCGTGCAATTTGTGGTTGCTGCACATCCTGCACGATCGTGTAGGATCCGCGTCGGCCAGAAACTCATCACAACTAGCGCTAGTCGTCGTATAGCGAAAAGCATGTTGGCGAACACCAATTGCAAACTTATTGGCCTCCGGTGCGTCAAGAGTGTTTGTGATTCGTCAATGTCTTTCGAGATTGAACCATTTCTTTCCCCACAAGTGGTGACATGTGCTGGAAACTCGTCCGCTTCGCTCAACAATACTATTTTTGTGACTTTAGAGGCCGTCGACATGATCCTTTTCGCCCTCACATGGACATCCAACAGAAATACGCTCCCAAGACAGGCATCTCTGAAGAACCAGGAGGCGCTGCGACATCATACAACAACAACATCCAACAGCAGGCAGTCCGCGTCAAGAGGGGGGTCGAGCTCAACACCTCTCACACGTGGTTGTTATTACAGCAGCTCCTCTCGCGAGGAGCTGCTGTAATAACAACCACGTGTGTTATACTTTCTGTAATTTTGAGCAGTATTGCTTTTTACGAAGTTCCTTTAGGGGTGGGACCTTGCTATAAAAAAATAGCGCCTTGGTTTTTTTCTGAGATGTTTGATGCTTCTTGGGGACTACTATTTGACAGCTTAACTGTAGTTATGTTAATTGTGGTCACTTTTTTTAGCAGTTTAGTTCATCTGTATTCGATTTCATATATGTCTCATGACCCGCACAGTCCTCGATTTATGTCTTATCTTTCCATTTTTACTTTCTTTATGCTAATGTTTGTTAGAGGAGATAATTTCATTCAACTTTTTTAGGTTGGGAAGGAGTTGGATTAGCTTCATATTTGCTAATTAATTTTTGGTTTACCCGCCTTCAAGCTAAGAAAGCCGCTATAAAGGCAATGCTAGTCAACCGAGTAGGTGACTTTGGGTTAGCTCTAGGTATTATGGGTTGTTTTTCCATCGTTTCATTTCAGCTGCAGAATAACCTATTGTCGTTGGTTTGTGGACCTGTTTTTTAGATGTCGGACAACCTGCTTCATGTGAAGGAATGTTTGAAGGATCAAACTTAAAAAACTAGGTTTAGTTCTCTCATAGATCTGGACTATTCGACTAAACGAGCTCCCTTGAGAACAACTTTTCCGGGATGCAAGTGGAACGTGGTCGCGTAGTGGTGGCCAAGTATGACAGGCTGCCCGTGATCTTTCGGTAAAATGTGGGATCAGTTGCCGGTCCATAGTCCGTTGTCCGTGCATCCAGTAGGTGAGCATAGACGTCTGGGCTCATGGGTGAATGTTGTGGCGGCAGATGTTGCACAAGGTGTTCGAACAGTGTGGTCAGGTGTGTAATGAACCGTCCTTGATGAAGTACAAGTGTTTGTGCTGGTCTATTCCTAACTATGGTCATGCCCAGAAAAAAATGTGCTTCACCCAAATCCTTCATGCGGTAGTGCGCAGTGAGTAGTGCTTTGGTTTATGCTATGAGGCTGGATGAAGGAGACAAGATCAACATGTCATCCACGTAGACAAGCAGAGCAATTGGTGCACCACCCTCCCATCGAAAAAATAACGAAGGATTACAGACGCTTTGTGTAAACCCATCATTTTCCAGTGTGCATCGGATTTCCTTTTTCCAACACCTTGGGGCTTGTTTGAGACCATAGAGAGCTTTCAGCACTAACCAAACCCTGTCGGTGCCATCATCAAAACCTTTCGGTTGTTTGACATACTGTTCCTCTTCAAGAGGTCCGTTGAGAAATGCAATTTTTATATCCATTTGGTGGATGTCCCAATCCTCACGTGCCGTAACTGCCAGCAACGCGTGACCTGTCCCATGCTTTCCTACAAGCACGCAGGTGTTAGTAAAGTCCTGTCCTGGTATTTGGTGAAAACCCTTGGCCACCAGTCTGGCTTTGTACTTTTCAATCAGACCAGCCAGGTTGTGTTTCAGATTGGACACCCATTTTACATCAATTGCTTTCCATCCGGATGGCAAGGGCACTAGTTGGTACACGCCANTAGTAAAGTCCTGTCCTGGTATTTGGTGAAAACCCTTGGCCACCAGTCTGGCTTTGTACTTTTCAATCAGGCCAGCCAGGTTGTGTTTCAGATTGGACACCCATTTTACATCAATTGCTTTCCATCCGGATGGCAAGGGCACTAGTTGGTACACGCCATGGTCTGGGAGAGCGTTCAGTTCTGCCATCATGGCTTTCTCCCACTCAGGAGCATGGGCGCACCCCCTCGCCCTTGTTAACTCCAGTGGTTTAGTCAGTGAGCTCTTCTCGCTTTTGACCACGACTGTGTGAGAGAATTGTCTGTAGTCAACCCGAGGCAAAGAACGTAGTGATCTCCGCACGGGCTCAGCAGGTGGCGTTGATGCTACCGTTTGCCTTTCCGTGGGATCTAGCCCAGGTGGGGCGGATGGAGTACCTGAGGTTTTGCTCGCGAGATTTGTAGGAGTGAGAAGATCTGTAGGAACAGGCAAGACTGCACCAAGGTCTCGTGGCACTGGTCTGCCAGACCGTTGTGCTTGGCTGGGGACAAAGACAGGCACACTCACGTACTGAGGATAGTGCTTGGGAGGGGGCATTGGCGGAGCCAGCCGGAGCGTGCGGAACTCCTTGAACGACATGTGTTCAAGGAAAGACGCATCTCGGCTCTCAACGAAAGCATGGTTTGTGGGATCCCAGAACCGCCATGCCTTTGAGGCATGAGAGACCCCAACAAGCACACACCAATGACCATGAGGACTTAGTTTGTGTTCACGTTGGGGTAGAGGAAACCACACGCAGGCCATGGTTCCCCATACCCGCGCCGGTCTCAGGTCAGCCTTCTTCCTAAACCAGTGTCCCAAGGTATCACAGCCTTGGGCAGTGGACCTTGCAGGACACGATTCCACACCCGAGTGACGTGCTTGACTGCCTCCTCCCAGAAGCTAAACGAGAGACCTGATTCAGTGAGTAGCGTGCGAAGTGCATCGCCTAATGTTCTGTTCCACCATTCTCCAACCCCGTTCTGTTGTGGCGTATATGGTACAGTGGTCTGATGTTTGATACCTAGGAACTTGTGTTCAGCATTCAGGGTTCCTAGAAATTCCCCTCCCCTGTCGGTTCACAATACCAGAAGCTTACACCCCGTCTGTCGTTTAGCTACAGCTATCCACTTCATGATGGCTCTTTGAGCATCTGCCTTGGATTTTAGTAGGAAGGCCCAGCGAAAGCGACTGTAGTCATCTGTGAGAGTCAAAACATACTGTGAGCCGTATTGGAGAGAGGGAACAGGCATGCGTCCGCTGAGGTCTGCATGAACCACTACAAGGGGTGTTGTGCTTTTACTACGAGACTTGGGGAATGTTTGTATGTGTGCCTTGCCTTCATGACACTCTAAACACACACCATCCTTGAGACCATGGGTGCAATCCATTGGACGAATGCAATGAGCAGACTCATGCTTCAACATGTCTATGACAACTTCCATATGGATGTGGACAAGTCAGTGATGGATGAGCTATGTGTGCTTTGTGTCCGTGACTGTCACAACGTGTACTTGCAATCGGCGAGAATGTGACTGTACAAGGGGAAAGAAAGTCAGCCGGTAGAGCATGTCACCATGCAAGGTTCCATCAGCCAGTAACTCGCCCATAGCATCATAAAGCATGTATCACTACTTCTGTGTTACTGTGGACATGTTTGCTTGCTTTTCCAGTGTAGCGGGAGGGCCATTTCGGCCCTCCTTCCTTGCTGAAGCGAGGAGTGGTTGCACACCACGCCTCGCGTCAGCGAAGGCAGGTCGGCGGCCAGCACTTCGCTGGCCGCCGGCCAGCTCGCTGCCGGCCGGTTGGACGGCCGGCGGCCGGCCAAGCGACCGGCCGGCCACCAGCCGGCCAGCCGCCAGCCGTCGATCGCGGCCTCAGCCCGATCGGCGGCTGACGGGCCACGAGGGTCTCGAGGGCGAGGCCTCGTGGCCTCGTACCCTCACCCCCCCTCGCCCTCCTTGCAAGCGAGCAAGCGAGGACGAGGGATAGGGGGAGCGAGGTGAGAGCGAGGAATGAGAAATGCGTACGAGAGAAGTCGGCGCAAAATTGCCGATCGTGCCTCGCACACGACGATTTTTCACCGACGCGTCAAAAACAAAACTCGAGTTCGTTTAGGATGAACCATGAGTTTTGAAACCGGAAAACTCGTACGAACGCACGAGTTCGAGGTAAAAATCCCTTGTTTGGGTCCCAAAACCAGGGATAAGGTTAAAAACGGACATGGGCCTCCGGAAACTCGACATATTTGAGTCTCCCTCCTCTGGGTCGTTGATGATGATTACCCCTCAGTCCTACGAAGAGGGTAAACCCCTGAGGCGGACTGAGAACGCCATTCTGCGAACTCCAACGATAACTTCAGAGCAGGAGCTAGAGACACGACTTGTTACAGTGGTTCTCAGAGCCAGACGACCCCCACGACTAAGGGTTCGACGGAAACGGTGGCTACACCATATATAAAACGCCACTGGCAGCTGCAAGCAGCAGCAGAAACGCCAAATGGACATACGGCGTCCATACTAATTCGTTTCAAGCACCGAAAAGTACATTTTAAAGCTCTTGAAGAGCTCTACTTCAACCTCCAAACTTCTTTGAGCTTCTAGTTCAATCCAAGGAGCTAGGTGGATTTTTCTTGGACGGGGTGGGGAGTGTCCATCCCCAAAACCACCAATTTGTCTCCATTTTCAAGGTTCCCTTCTCCCTCCTTCAACAAAAAAAGTGGGGCAGCCTTTCTTCCCGAGGCCAGGAGCTCTCACAGCTTGAGAACACCCTAAAAAGGGGGAGGACGACATCTTGAGGGCTTTTGGCGGCTTCTCCAATGCCGCCGGCTTAAGGAGGACGCCGCCAAGGGGCGCGAGACACGCGAAGAAGACTCAAAAGGTGGCCAAGGAAGACAAAAGGATAGGAGGAAGACAAGAAGTTAGAAGAGGGAGTTAATGAGTTACTAGGAATTGTTGTACTTCCCCTCCTACTCTTTGTCCTAGCTTTGTGAGCGGTACTCACACTTCTTGCCATTTCCTTGTATTGTAATTTTCTGTTTTTCTAGATTCTAGTCGCTACCAAGTGCCGTGAGTCACGGCTTAGGAAGACTAGCTTTCAAAATCCATGCCCTTGTGCCGACGTGGCGGCTTAGGAAAATAGAAATTGAATTTATGATTGCCTCACCGATCGTGAGATTAAGGATTTTGTTGGAGGCGATCCCTCCTCGAAGTTGTGGAGTGATCCCCACAACGACTTTCACATGCTAGTTGTACGAGGGACGACATGGCAAGTGCCGGACCGTCGAAGACCAACAAGGGCAAGGTGGTGACGGCCTCACCACACGCCCTCGGCGGACTCCAAGTCTTGGGAGCCGTCACCGCGAGCACGGTTGCCAAACCAAAGGCAATCGTACCGCCGACGGCAACCGACGCCAACCTCGGCGACACCGAGAAGCATGTGGAGGCTGCAAAAGTGCTCGACAAGAACATCGACGTGCACGTGGATGACCACCATACGACCGACAACGCGATGGAGGAGGATCTCCCGGAGGGGGATCCTAACGAAGAGCACGACGCCGACGATGGTGAAGGCGACGAGGATCGCGATCATCGCCATCGTCGTACGGTGAACTCGAGCCGTTTTCTCGAGAAGGGCAAGGCGCTCGTCGCATCGCCTGAAGCTGCCGAATGCAGCGAGACTGCCGAGGGCAGCAAGGGCGCCAAAAACAGCCACGTGGGAAGTTTCCGCGAGAACGAGCCGGACGATGTCGTCGCGAAGGCAATTCGCGATGACCTCCGCATGCTTGCGGATTTTGCTGCTGAGGCGACGAATCGACTCAAGATCACCACTGATGGTGGAGGTATGGCACCACTCGGAGGAGTGGATGTGGATTCCCCTTCCTACGATGTGGCCGCAATGGAGCAGAGCAGCGTCCACACGAGCGTCGTCGCTGACGAAAGTCTCCTCCAAAAGTTGTGACTCCTTGGAGGCGTGTACGCGAACCGTACCCTCTTGCAGTAGGTGAAGGTGCACGGACAACGTGAGGCCCTGGAGGCTATCGTCGATGCTCTGACGACATCAGAGCTTAAGTTCGTGTTCGTCAACCTACTGGCGCACGTCGGGCAAAGCATCAGGGACCTTGACCGTGATCGCCAGCTGCAGCGTCTGGCCGCCCATGAGGCAAGCCGCCGATGCAACGACCTCGACAAGGCATTGCAGAGCGTGACCCAGGTGCGGATGCAGCAGCAAGCGCAGCACGCCGCAGCTGTAGATGCCACTGCCAGTGGCAACGACGACTTGCCTACCTTGACGAATTCGGGGCCGGTCATGAACACGTCCTTCCTCCACCGTATGGAGATCTTCCAGAAGGGCGTGAAGTTGACCGACTTGCTTAACCGCATGGAGCACATCCCACACATCCACAAGGCTCCACTCAATCAGTGGGACGACCTTGCTACGACACGGCTTGAAGACAAGCTCTTCAAGTATGTGGTCAAGGAGTGGACTGCGCAGCAGCCGCTCCTCGAGTGGCAGTCCATGCCATGGGAGGCCTTCTGTACAATAATGCGTAAGAAGTGCAACCAGTGTCAGGAGGCGCAACACACCTTCCACAAAATCAAGGACTTCAGGCAGCTAGGTGGCTCGCTCAAAGCCTACTTGAGTGAGTTCACCGCACTCGTGGAGGAAGCCAAAAGCTTCACCGAGGGCGATGGAACTCAGACCTTCAAGTACCCGGAGTGTATGCTCTTGGAGTACTTGCGTGACCGTCTTGCCAGCAATAAGCTAAAGGAAAAGACCACCACAACAGCAACCGGCCAGGCTTGGACAAGCTGGAGGGCGTTGCGATACTACATGCGTGAGGTGTATTCGGCGAACCCAAAGCACTACTCAGACGCACGACCAAACGCACGTGCACAGCAAGGTCGCAACATGCGCTTGGACGCTGCGAGGGCTGGAGGAGCAACCGGGCAATGGGGCGGGGCCAAGGGTAAGCAGCTTGCAAACCCTCCAGTCAAGAAACCCGGCGGGTACAAGACCCCAAACCACAAGTGTAGCCGCAACAATGACGAGCTACAGGCGGTGCGTGAGCGTCACAATAGAGCATTCCGTGACGGACTCTGCCACAACTGTATGTAGCCTGGTCACTTTAGGGCTCAGTGTCCTGAGGCTGCTGGTGGTGGAAAAGAGTCTACAGCGTTAGCCACCGCAGAAGCACCTTGTGGGGAGGGTACCCCTTCTCGTGGAGCCTCCCATGTGGTAGCAGTGTGCGGCCAACTCCATTTGTAGCAGCGTCCCAGCTGGAACTACCTAATGCAGCAGGTTGGGGCAGCAGCATTGTTGATGCAGCGTGTGGGAACCCACACTCATTGCTTACACTACCCCCTCAATCTGCTGTACCAGAGCCTAAGTCTGAGTGCTCTGGTTTTGTTGCTCAGAACTGCGCGCGCCAGAGTTAGCGCCAGACAACAGCTGAAAACAGGTAACGACTGATTAAGAACTGAGAATGACACACAATGGAAGACCCCTCCAAGATCTAGCCTCCCCCAGCTCTATAGAGCTTGTTACTCAGTTCACCAGCCAATCGGAGAATAGCTCTATTTTCAGGCAAGCAGGTTTTCTCGGTGAGCCCTGCCAGATGGCCGACATCCCAAAACCCGAGCGTCGTCCGTTATGGACCAGACCATAATGTGCATGCTGCAAACGCAGCAGTGAGGTCAGAATCAGCTAGAAAAATAGCAGACAAGAGTTATAGCTGCATAAACCCTGACAGCATCTACTCTAGTCCCCGGTACAAACAGTGCCCAAAACTCATGAAACTTGGACCCTATGCATGATAAAGCGCTGCGAATGCAAAAGTGCTTTCAAACACAGCACTGGACACGTGTAGAAAGCAAAAGCAGCGACAAAGACTGCCAGCGGCACGACTGCCAAGGAGGTCCGCCGATGGAGCTGAGCACGTAGAAGAGAGGAGGAGGCTCCAGCAAACCGCGTGTGGACCTCAGCATTCGTCGGATCCACCAGACGACACTACAGCAGCGTCGTGTCTTACCGTCAGTCATCTGCACCCCGATGTGCACAAGCCGGGAGGACACAACAGAGTACAATGAGAGATGTGTGAAAACCAACAGTCCCTTATGTCACAACAGGCATATTAAATTTTCCTAAGTACCGTAGAGTCAGACTAGGCTCAGGCACCCAACCCTCTGTTGTGTGACCTGTCCTCTTTAGTCAAATGGCATGGCTAGATTTACAGCATTTCCGTGTGTTCTACTTGTAAGGAAAGATAGATGACGACCAGGCTTTTGGGCCGTTAGCTTGGTATCAGAATCAAAGCGTAGCAGACATAATAGAATGAACATTTGCAGCAGCGTATAGATGTCATCCAATGTCGGCAGACCCCTATTTGTGCCAATACAGTGGAAAACTTGCCTGATTCTGACAGGCAGAGTTAGTCCCACGTCGTGGCAGTTTTATAACACTCCAGATGCGGGGAAATGCTGCAATTTTTTTGTTTCACGGCATTTATCCATGGTGGTGGTAGCGTAGGCAGTCAGGTGGCCGACGCAGAGTGGCATGGTGTTGGCAACAGAGCCAATGTACGTTGCGACAGTGATTCCACACAGCACGGAGGTGTCCCTGTTGCTCCTTCTCCCCCCTCGACTCTCCTTCATTACTTCCTCATTGAATCCTTTTCTGCCGAGTGCAACATTTCAGCAAGTTGGGAGACAACGGCTAGAAGGAAATCCAGAATAGATGAAAGCAAAAAGGGGGGGGATAAATGTCTCTCGGTGCCACGTGGCAGCACAAAGGGGAGGTCACTGCCACCCGCATGTGCATGGTGTAGAAGTAACAGCAAAAACAGCCGCTGCTACAGTAGTACCAGTTTTGGTAGCGTGCGATAACAATAATAGCTGCATCGTAGTTGTAATAGTAGTAGCAACACACAGCAACAGTTGTAGCAGCATAAAACAATGGCCACAACATGCAGTAGAAGAAACAATGGCAGTAACGATAGTAATAATAGCAACAATAGCAACAGTAGCAACTCACATCAGGTTTAGAAACAGCACACAACAATAGTGATAGCTGTAGCAGCAACAACATCCCGTGCAGCAGCCAAAGCAACAACATTGCATGCATCAGTTGTGGTAGCATTGCATAGGAAAAGCACCAGCTGGACAGCTGCGGCCACCACTGCGGTGGTCTGCGACTCCCCTAGCAATAGCAGCAGCTCGGAAGCTGCATGAGTTGGGGCCCTTACTGCACCTCTAGCCGCAGTACAGCTAGTCTCGGAAGCTGCACAGAATTTGCACAAGCCTCCCTGTAACTCCCTCCACCCTCGCCATCACGAGGATGGAGGGACTGTGGTCCACCAACCACGAGACCGGAAAAAAGGGGAAGAGCGTATATTTCACAAAAATTCCCAAAGAGGGTACTCGCAAACATGCGAGGCATTGAAAAGACTTACACTTGAGTACACACAAACTTTCATTTTTTCTCCTTGTGATTTGCACGTGCACTGTCACTGAATTATACCATGAAATAATCACTATGATCCAGCACGTTTCACCTTTCGTCGAGTATTGAAACAGTAGCAAACTCCATGGTGACGGCAACATGTGCTGCTCGCGGCCATGGCCAGACTAGGCACCACTGGCACAATGGAGACCACATTAGCTTGCATAACGCAAAGAAAACCTCCACCTCACTCTGTCGCCGTCCTTCAATAACAATCGTGGCCAAAGCACAGTCTGCTTAGGCTGCCACTTTTGTGCATCCGCCTCTCCGGAGCCAACCTGGCCACATGTTGCAGTTGGTGGACTGCACCATGGACAAGGTCGCGGTCGTGGCAATGGGCCCGGCCGTGGTAACGGACAAGGTCGTGGGGCGGGTTTTCCCCACCCCTGAGTGACATTAGTGGGGACCACTCAGGGGTAAAACTGGATCACGAGTGTAGGTTCATGTTTTCAGACGAGGATGTCCTCGCTACTGGAGTTCACCCTCAGGGGCTGCTGGAACTTGAGGTAACTTCCGGAGATTCCAGAGGTTGCAGAGGAGGAACATGCACCTTTGCGTGAGTTGAGGATAAGGAACTGTCCGTTGATAGGATTGCCAAAGAGCCTCGTACATCTGCGCGGGCTTTCTTGTATCACATTGCATCCAGGCAGCACCGTCGAAGTTCCTGTCTGTCTACATGATGATGGCATCAAAATCCGGTACAGTGAGTGGTGAGTATGCTGAGGAGAATTTCTGCGCTGATTCTGATGACCATAACAAAAGAGGTTCGTGTGATGACCATGATGATGGGATTCCGGTCACTGCGATGGGAATTTTTTTAGTCCCCACAATGGGGCTTTGGTATATGGAAACAATGTGAGCTCGGGACTGACATCTTGTCAACATGTTGGGATGAGTGGTGGCATGAAGGACGGTGGTGCTAGTGGAGAGCAAACCTAACTTCTGAAATCAAAATGTTGTGTCTTGTTGTGAGGACTGGAGGGTTGGTGCCCAGTCAGGCTGGTCATTGAGTTTATAGGCTGTGTAATGTGTCATGTCATGTTGCATTACTTTGCATGTTGTCTGGAAAACCTCTCCACTTTGATGAATTCACTTTCCTGGCAACTTCAAGTTGCTGCGACCCCTCGAAATCTGCAATATGTGGAAAACTTGTGGTTGTCGACTGCCATTGTTACTCTAGTGGGTTTTACAAGGCTTTCAATGTGCTTAGGAATCCTTCATTTCTATCACTCCTGTCTTCTTACTGTAGAAAAATTTTCTCCTCATTAGGATGCATCAAGATGTGAAAATACAAGTTCCAAGCACACAACATGTTTCGCATTGCAAATGCTAATTGTCATAAAAAGAGAGAGACAATACTACCATGGAGAAAGACCATAACCATGATTGTGTGCTGTTTCCTAGGCTATTGAATGTCTCTGTTCAATCGGAGAACCTGCTTATACCTTTGCAATGCAAAGAGAAAAGGATTTGTTGAAAGGGTACTTTTGCCGCATACCCACTCTTGTCGCGATTAAATTTTTACACAAAAAGGATAGCACAGCCACTTTGACAGAAAAATAACTACAATGTCCACGAAAGTCAGATAATACTTTTGAGGTCCACTACTAAAAACAAATACTGCGGATGTCCACCGTGTCAAAAATCATATGGGGAACAATGTTATTCTCCGCATACCCACATTCCACACCGGCCAAAATAAGACGACAGAATTGAAACAGGACCCCATTGTATCCTCGCGCTGCAAGGACAGCATGGCAGTTGACATTGCCAGTAGACCACACATTTACGAGATTCCACTCTGACTTGGCGACATTGTTGTTCATGGCTACCATTGGTCCAGTGCATATGTGACTCTCCTCAGTGTCCAATGGTCGAGCCGCTCACTTGCCGTTTGCAAGCACCATCCACCCCGTGCAAATTTTGTGTCCAAGCAAAGTTCACAACCTAAACCAGAGAAAACATCGTTGAACCCAAATGTCGTAGGTTCAACAAGAGACAGAGCTCTAACCTACAGTCCGTGCTCATTTGTGCTCAACCCATTAGAAACGAGTGCGACGGCGGGCCCGGTCCCGTTGTCCGGTCCACATCGTTTGCCGCGCCTGATATGCCTCGCCCTTATTGCCACATAAATTGTACAAAAAAACCATCGCAAACCGGTTTCATGTGATCCACCTGTCAAACACATTGGTGCGCACTGCCATGGTTTCCGCATGTGGGGCCCGTGTGCCACATGAAATGTGGACGTAGACGTCCACCTACCTCGTCATAGGTACATCAATCCATCGCATAGCCATGGCTACAGACGAAGATACAGGTGGAGTTCCGAATGCGCCGCGCCGATGGGATAAAGTCAGTTCGTGGGGTGGAGAGGAAGCACAGCGGAGAGCAGCCATGTTGCATCTGCGGGAAGCCGCTGCTGCATGGGCCACCATGAAGGCTGAGTTCGACGATTGGGTATCGCGGAACGGGATGCCATCATGGAAATCCACACCTCCTGAACCAGAGACCATGGTTTGGATCCTGGACAGGCATATGCCCACTCCGCGTCCACCTAACACTCCTGATCTGTGGCAGCCCTAGCTGTACACAGAGCCATCCTGCCCTTTGTGAGGCTGAGAGTGGGCATGCGAAGAATAAATGTCCGCATTTATTTGGGCTGTGTCCACGAAAATTCTACCCTTTCATCCTATCAAGTGTGGAAGATATTGGACATGTGGTACATTTGTGTACGGTTTAATGAATTGTTTCACCACTGATTATGTCTCATGGGAACCCTCTGTGTGGCAGATAGCGGCCATGAGCCCTTAGTGTGGCAGGGAGTGGTCTTGCTTAATATGTATTCACGAATACATGCTTCGTGTGTCCACTAGTTTTTTATCCTTCCAACCTCTAAGTATTTAGGTAGTGGACATGTGGTATTCTTATATACAGTTTCATGAAGTATTTGACCACTGAATACGTCTCCTTGGAGTCCTCTGTGTGACAGATAGCGGCCATGAGCCCATACGGTGGCAAGGAGTGGGCCTGCGTAAAATGTATATACGAATACATTCTTCGTGTGTCCACTAATTTTCTATCCTTCCAACCTCAAAATGGTTTGTTAGTGGACATGTGGTACGCTTTAAACAAGTATTTTACCCCCGTGTATATGTCATGGGAGCCCTCTGTGTCGTAGATAGTTGCCTCTATACTCTCCATCACTATCTTACTTCTTTCAGTGTGGTCGGCCTAGTGCACTAACCCCTCAACCGTATTGGACAGTGAATCATCAGGTAGTGGCTGAAACATAAAACAAAGTAATGAACTATCAATGACCAAGGTTCCATCGATTTTAATTAGTGACAAGGGGCAGCACTGGCAAGAGCGAGTGGCGTAGGCAAATGAAATTGTGTGCAACTTTGAAAATATCATGCCCAGTAAAACAGAGGTGATAAGTCACATGTACAAATCCACAACTGAACGTACACGGGTAAGCCGCAAATAACCTCAAAAACAGGACACTCTGCACCTTCACTGAACTCTTGGCATGCATCATGAAAGTCTTAAAGGGGTACACACACATGCCGGTGATATCTCGCCTCCTCGCTCATCCCTAGGTTGACAGAGGTCATCTTACAACAGATGAATTCTGCATCCTTCACCGCACATCTCGTGTCGTGGACCACATGTGATCTGACCCTCTGCTGGTGCATTTTGAGCCTTGGTTGCCGCTTGACCACCGTCTTCAGCAGAACATGGATTTGCCTCACCCGCACGGAACACAAAAAGATAAGAAAACAAAAGTTGAGAGTGTACGAGTACAATTTTATGCACAATGGGCCATGAGTGCATGTCAAGGATGACAACATTGCCTATTCATAGACAGAACGGCCTCTGCGCTTCCGTTTGCGTTGTGTTGGTTCCTCGTCCCAGGATGAGTCCAAGTGGGAGGAGCCATCTTTTGACTCCCACTCTTCTGTCTCAATTGTCACATAGTCTGAGGCACTCTCCTCATCTGACCAGTCAGATGAGGAGGGGTCATTTTCTGTTGTGTTGTTTGCTGCCCCTCCTGGACTCCCTGGGTCATCAACTTGGGAAGAGACTGCAGGGTCTGCTGCTTCACCCGCTGCTTCACCTTCACATGTGTCATCACCTATGGTACCTGATGTCGCTTCCGCCTCACCCGCTGCATCACCGGTTTAAGCTGCCATGGTAGCAGCTGTTGCTGCTGTTGCCAAATCCGATGCATCAACACGAGCGNAGAACGGCCTCTGCGCTTCCGTTTGCGTTGTGTTGGTTCCTCGTCCCAGGATGAGTCCAAGTGGGAGGAGCCATCTTTTGACTCCCACTCTTCTGTCTCAATTGTCACATAGTCTGAGGCACTCTCCTCATCTGACCAGTCAGATGAGGAGGGGCCGTTGTCTGTTGTGTTGTTTGATGCCCCTCCTGGACTCCCTGGGTTGTCAACTTGGGAAGAGACTACGGGATCTGCTGCTTCACCCGCGGCTTCACCTTTACCTGCGTCATCACCTACAGAGCCTGATGCTGTTTCCGCCTCACCCGTTGCATCACCAGTTTAAGCTGCCGTGGTAGCAACTGTTGCTGCCGCTGCCAAATCCGATGCATCAATACGAGCCACAACTTCACCTACCGTGGCTGCTACTGCTACTGTCGTACCCGCTGCATCACTTACAGGGCATCGGCCAAGATCACCTCGCATCCCTCGTCCTGAAGCCAGTTGTCTGGCACAAGCTACAGCAACGTTAGCTGGCGAGAGAGCAGGTGGGTTGGTGAATTTCCGCGGGCCATGTCCAGCCAGCCCGCAATGGCTGCAGATGCGGTCCCTCTTCCGACGCTCGTACCGATCCTTTCGCTTGGACTTTGGCCTTCCGGCACTGCGCTTCTTGCTTGGCGATCCCTAGCCCTGCTCTGCGTACTTCACGTTGCAGAGATTCACCCCGGGCATGGGGTGACAATAGGTCCTCTTCCACACCATTTTCGTCAAGTGAACGGCAACGTACATCTCAGGGTTGACACCTGCATCAAGCAGAAGGCTCACTGCGTGCTGACACGGGAACCCGAACTCGGCCCACTGGCCGTAGCCTCACTTCTTGGTGTTCCAGTCCACCTCTCGCCCGGACAGACTCTTGGGACCCGAGCCCATCCCAGAGAGTGGTCCAGCCGGGATGATATCGTACTCCCGTGCCTTCTACATGTAGTTTTTTTACTTTTGCGTCCACAAAGGGGACAAGCGTGGTCTCACAGTCATGCGTCAGTTTCTGCTGATCTTTAAACAACTTCTGCACCCACACGTAAATCTGGGTGAAGCACTGAAAGGGGTACAGATGGTGGGGTGGAGGTCCATGATACATGATTTCAACGACTCCGTCTCGTTGCTCGTTGTGTGACCGCCTCGTGCCACGGAGATGTAGGGTCCACTCCACCTATCCAGCGGGATGCCCAGTTCTACACCACCGCCGAAGATGTACTCCAGACCATGCGTGGAAGCCATTGCCAATTCCTACTGTGTGCGCTTGAACTCCCTGGCCTTGAAGGCATGCACGAGGTTCCAGAAGAGGTCAGCGGGCACATGACCCGCTTTTGACCTCACGTTTTTGTAGATGTACTGTGCATAGTATGTATGTTTAGCACCAGGCATCTCTCGGGCCACAACAGCAAGGAGTCTGGTGTCACGATCAAAAGTGATGGCTATTCCTCGGTCGCGGGCCGTGGGATACGCTTGAGACAGATGATGCACGAACCAAGTCCAAGTGTCCTTGTCCTCCTGTCCGCACAGCGCCCACGCGATGGACACCGAATGGTTGTTGGCATCCCACAACTGTGTAATCAGAAGAACCTGCTTGAACCCATTTTTCAGGAAGGTCACGTCCATGGTAATAATGCGATACACGTGGTTCCAGCCCTCCTGACAAGCCCCGGGTAACACGAAGGCCCGGCGGAACAGTTTTCTATTTGTCCTACTCTGCGCACGCAAATGTCCAGATGTCCACTCGCCTTAGCTACAGGGCACACAGCAAATGGGGACGGTCGTTGAACACAAGGATGAGTAACAAACGCGTACAGTAATTGGATATATGATTTGCAAAACAAATTACTGACCTCCGTGATGTAGGCTGGGAAGAGAGACCACGAGAGGGTCTTCTCGCCCAGAAGCTTCTCCTGGGCTGCCTTTTTTCTACGGTACACCACTGGGTTGTGCACTTTCTCCCCTGTGCAAGCCTCAACAATCTGCTACAACACCTGTGTCGGTCGATGGCTTCTTCTTGATGGTCTGCTCGATGTGCCGTAGCACCCTTGCGGCTCGGTGTGCCTCGTCGTCCTTCTTGGTGATGGGGGAGCACTTGTAGCCATCCACAAACTCGGTCACGGCAACGTTGTTGTGCTTGAGCTGATAGCGTGCCTTCAGGAGCCATGGGCAGCCTACAGTCTTCCACAGTCCGCAGCGGACTTCGAGGCGAGTTGGCTCACTGCAGACGCAGGAGACAGGCATGTTGCGGTCGACAGCGTAGTCTTGGCCAGCTTTGTGACTGGCGTCCATGTTGCGAAAGGCTCACCCACTCGGGAAATTGGTGCATCTTCCTTTGCATTTGTGTGCACGAGCAAGAGCGGCTTCAACATCTTTGCCAGTCTTCTTTGGTGGGAGGGGCGGCGTTTCCTCATCGGACGACCCTACAAAGAGAACATGCATGGAAAGAATTCAGGTACATGTATGGAAAATATGCACAAGAGAAACTGTCATTAGGTGGTTAACGGACAGCATACGTCGACATAGCAAGAGGTCCAACCCCATCGGAGGCGACGCCATTTGTACAAATAATGTAGGTTCAACCATCCCGCACGGTAACCACAAAACGGATGGACACGTTGACTTCCTCCAAGTCGCATCGCTCTCTCTTCAACACGGTCTGGGGAGCGCGAAGTCATGTGCTCCACAACATTGACATGACAGTTCCACTCGTGTTCCTCCCAATCGGTCCAAAAGAAGGATGACTCAGGGTGGTAGCGAGAGACGTGGACGTCTGGATCATCATCCTCATCGTCCGGGCAGTCGCCTCCAGTAGCATAAAATATGGTGGCAATTGTGGCCAACAGTGGGTATAACAATATATGTTATGCACCGTAATATGCATCATACCCACCATCTGCACTTGGAAAACCCACCCGTTGTCAGTGCGAGGAGGAGGGCCATCCCGAAGATTGAGTCCGGTCGCAATGAAGCGGCGACATTGGAGGAACATGTCTAGTACACATCAACAATGGCTCAACGGTCACGACCCTAACGGACGACGAGAGAGAACGTCCACATCACATGGTGGTTGGCCGATTTACCATGACAACAACCGCCACGAACCATGCATGCAGTGTGAAGACGTTCGGAGTAGTAACAAAAAGTTTTAATCCAATCATGCACCTCAGTCATAACCAGCAACGATGGGAGGCACGTCAGCTTCGAGCGAACGACGGTGACAACATGTGGTCTATCCTCGAAATATCCGCCTGTTGGCACCGCTTGAATGTGGAGGAGAAGAGGCATTGTCCACCTGGCAACATATCGCGTGATGGAGAGATGTGTCGATTAGAGTCCATCCGCGAGTTGTCGAGGTCGACGAGAATGGCAGCAACATGCAACATCATGACACGTATGGCGTGGCTGCTCCATGCTCGGCAAGGAAAGTATGTGACGTCTGTTTTTGCATGTGAATGATGTCATTTTTTTTGTGTTCATCCAAAGTTCAATCCCCCTGTTCAAAGCGTGACAGAAAGTAGGGAACAAGTTTTCACTATTGCACATATTTGTTCTGTACAAACTTGTGCTTTGGTTTAATTCACTCGAAAGGCATTTGAGTTGGGATTCATTTCGTAACTTGTAGAAATGGAGACTGAAATCGGTAAAAATTTGAAAATAATTTGTCGGATACCCACAGTCATCGAACTGATTTGTCAGCAGCCAGTGTAGCATGAATTTCTTGCACTAATTTGTCAGCAGCCAGTGTAGCATGTGGGTGCAGCATGCATGATCTAAGGCACTTTGACAAAAGTGGGTAGAGTATGCCTCTTTTGTGTAAAGTGAGTACCGCGTCCTACATGTCGAGAAATGGCCAGAAACAATTTCGGAGGCCCAAACTGTGGGTATAGCGGAATTAGGCCATAGTTGAAACGTTTCGCATATTTTTTTTGTGTTGATGATGTCTAGAATTGACGCCAACCTGCATTGGTCCATAATGGGGATAGCTACTTTGACAGCCTCAACTTCATCTTGCAGGTTCTTGTGTGCTCGCCAAAACTTTCTCGTTCGGTAGTCCCGAACAAGCCATTTACTTGATAAACGTTGCATTATCCCTTTCTTACAGAGCCTTCTATTATGGACATGTTGCTGCTTTTGGTTTGTCATTCGGACAACCGAGCAACTCGTGAGGTTGGCGGAACTTTAAAGGTTGTTGTTTTGGAAGAAGTAGGTACAATGCTGCAATATTTCCCCCTTTCATGTGCACTGTCACTGGTCTCTAAAATGACTTCTCGACTGGTGTACTTACTTGTCTGGACAACCGACTCGACAGACGATGACGGTGGGCACTGAGCAATGGAGGGAATGTCACACCGTGGTGAGACGCAGGGGTCCCATCCCTTCTCGTGGAGCCTCCCATGTGGTAGCAGTGTGCGGCCAACTCCATTTGTAGCAGCGTCCCAGCTGGAACTACCTAATGCAGCAGGTTGGGGCAGCAGCATTGTTGATGCAGCGTGTGGGAACCCACACTCATTGCTTACACTGCCCCCTCAAACTGCTGTACCAGAGCCTAAGTCTGAGTGCTCTGGTTTTGTTGCTCAGAACTGCGCGCGCCAGAGTTAGTGCCAGACAACAGCTGAAAACAGGTAACGACTGATTAAGAACTGAGAATGACACACAATGGAAGACCCCTCCAAGATCTAGCCTCTCCCAGCTCTATAGAGCTTGTTACTCAGTTCACCAGCCAATCGGAAAATAGCTCTATTTTCAGGCAAGCAGGTTTTCTCAGTGAGCCCTGCCAGACGGCCGACAGCCCAAAACCCGGGCGTCGTCCGTTTTGCCTGAAAACTGGACCAGACCATAATGCGCATGCTGCAAACCCAGCCGTGAGGTCAGAATCAGCTAGAAAAATAGCAGTCAAGAATTATAGCTGCATAAACCCTGACAGCGTCTACTCTAGTCCCCGGTACAAACAGTGCCCGAAACTCATGAAACTTGGACCCTATGCATGATAAAGTGCTGCGAATGCAAAAGTGCTTTCAAACACAGCACTAGACACATGTAGAAAGCAAAAGCAGCGACAAAGACTGCCAGCGGCACGACTGCCAAGGAGGTCCGCCGATGGAGCTGAGCACGTAGAAGAGAGGAGGAGGCTCCAGCAAACCGCATGTGGACCTCAGCATTCGTCGGCTCCACCAGACGACACTCCAGCAGCGTCGTGTCTTACCGTCAGTCATCTGCACCCCGATGTGCACAAGCCGGGAGGACACAACAGAGTATAATGAGAGATGTGTGAAAACCAACAGTCCCTTATGTCACGAGCAGTCATATTCAATTTTCCTAAGTACCGTAGAGTCAGACTAGGCTCAGGCACCCAACCCTCTGTTGCGTGACCTGTCCTCTTTATTCAAACGGCATGGCAAGATTCACAGCATTTCCGTGTGTTCTACTTGTAAGGAAAGATAGATTACGACCAGGTTTTTGGGCCGTTAGCTTGGTATCAGAATCAAAGCGTAGCAGACATAATAGAATGAACATTTGCAGCAGCGTATAGATGTCATCCAATGTCGGCAGACCCCTATTTATGCCAATACAGGGGAAAACCTGCCCGATTCTGACAGGCAGAGTTAGTCCCACGTCGTGGCAGTTTCAGAACACTCCAGATGCGGGGAAATGCTGCAATTTTTTTGTTTCACGTCATTAATCCATGGTGGTGGTAGCATAGGCAGTCAGGTGGCCGACGCAGAGTGGCATGGTGTTGGCAACAGATCCAATGTACGTTGCGACAGTGATTCCACATAGCACGGAGGTGTCCCTTTTACTCCTTTTCCCTCCTCGACTCTCCCTCATTCCTTCCTCACAGACTCCTTTTTTTGCCGATTGCAACATTTCAGCAAGTTGGGAGACAACGGCTAGAAGGAAATCCAGAATAGATGAAAGCAAAAGGGGGGGATAAATGTCGCTCGGTTCCACGTGGCAGCACAAAGGGGAGGTCGCTACCACCCGCATGTGCATGGTGTAGAAGTAACAGCAAAAGCAGCCGCTGCTACATTCGTACCAGTTCTGGTAGCGTGCGATAACAATAATAGCTGCATCGTAGTTGTAGTAGTAGTAGCAACACACAGCAACAGTTGTAGCAACATAAAACAATAGCCAGAACATGCAGTAGAAGAAAGTATGCCAGTAACAATAGTAATAATAGCAACAGTAGCAACAGTAGCAGCTCACATCAGGTGTAGAAACAGCACACAACAATAGTGGTAGCTGTAGCAGCAACAACATCCCGTGCAGCAGCCAAAGCAAAAACATTGCATGCATCAGTTGTGGTAGCATTGCATAGGAAAAGCACCAGCTGGACAGCGGCGGCGACCACTGCGGTGGTCTGCGACGCCCCTAGCCATAGCAGCAGCTCAGCAGCTGCATGAGTTGGGGCCCTGGCTGCACCTATAGCCGCAGTACAGCTAGTCTCGGAAGCTGCACAGAATTTGCACAAGCCTCCCTGCAACTCCCTCTACCCTCGCCATCACGAGGATGGAGGGACTGTGGTCCACCAACCACGAGACAGGACAAAAGGGGAAGAGTGTATATTTCACAAAAATTCCCAAAGAGGGTACTCGCAAACACGCGAGGCATTGAAAAAACTTACACTTAATTACATAAAAACTTTCATCTTTTCTCCTTGCGATTTGCGCGTGCACTGTCACTGAATTATACCATGAGATAAATTCAATGATCCAGCATGTTTCACCTTTCGTCGATTATTGAAACAGTAGCAAACTCCATGGTGACGGCAACATGTGCTGCTCGCGGCCATGGCCAGACTAGGCACCACTGGCACAATAGAGACCACATTAGCTAGCATAACACAAAGCAAACCACCACCTCATTCTGTCGCCGTCCTTCAATAACAATCGTGGCCAAAGAACAGTCTGCTTAGGCTGCCACTTTTGTGCATCCGCCTCTCCGGAGCCAACCTGGCTCCATGATCCCTGCCGCAGCCCAGACAGTAGCCGAGGAGCTACAGGAGTATTAGCAAGAGTATGTTTCCAGTGTCCAAGGATCTCTCATAAATGTTGCCGGAATCCAACGTAGGCCAAAGGATTTTGAGACACCCGCATTACAACTTGAGGTGGGAGCTATTATTTTTCCTGTGGGCACAGAGTAATGATCTCTGGCCCAAGACCTTGAAGTATGACTCGTCCGTGCTTAAGAAGATGTTTGACACATGTTGCTCAGCTAGGGCCCTCGTCTTCACCGCACCAGAGGTTGATCGCACAGTCCTCACACCATTCATCAGCGAGCGATACTAATGTCGCCACTAACCCTGACCCCTGTGAGGCCTGGAGCATCCTTTCCTACCCTTACCATGCCTCAATTCAATCCACCGTCAACAGCCTCCTAAAGGAGTTCAACACCCTCAGGGTGAGTGACTCCGAGTTTGTCATCACCTTTTTTTACCACGCCTAAGATTTCCTGTGTCGGCTGGACACAGGACAAGGCTGGTGTACAACCACTTACTGTCCTTCTTTCCATCGAGAGTGGTGCTACCTCCGACTACTCGAATATCCTCGTCGACTTTGACATTGAAATTCTTAAGGTCATTGCATCCGAGGACACACTCATGTCTTGGTTCTACGCCCGGATATGGAAGTGAGAGGAGGCGATCCAAGACACTTGCCTGCAGCATTAAGATAGACCAGCATTGGCAACAGTAAGCTTTGCCTCTCGTACCGAAGATCGCTACGCCTTTGATGTCTATGGCCTCTGGTACTGTCAAATCCAGACATCCCTCTTCGTCAGTCCAAGGAAGTAAGAGTTGTAATTCCGCAAGTTTGAAGGTCACATAAAATAAAAAAGAAAAAAAAATGTCCAACTGACACTGTCCTCCACGAAGTGTTTTTTTTGTTGGACTAGAATAACTGGACATTGGCGGACCTATTCTTGACCATATCAATGTGGGTACACTGGGAGAGCTCAGTTGAGAGAGGTGGTAGAATGGGTTGGCTAAAATTTCTTAGGAAAGTTAAATTTCTCCAGTTCACGAGCTCTTCAATAACACTTTCTAAATGCCTATCCTATACTTAAACAATTTCCAGACACGATTGAAGAATGTGGCACTACATTTTGAATGCAAGTTTTCCCTCTCACAACTACACAGCCAACTCTGCTCAGGCCCTGGGTCTGGGCGCAACAGGCCACAAATTTCAGTCCTAATGCATGAGGCAACAGGTGATAATCTTGCGCAGACTAGTGGAACATTGTTTCTATCTTTCTTCAAACCAGTGGATGTGTTGTGCAGATGTACGCACGCTTGCAAAGGTAAGGGGTAGTGAATATCTCATGCTATTCCTCATTGTTTTTCCACCTCCTACAAGTATATGCATACCTTCCTGTCTCTTGAATATTTCTATCATGTTCTGCCACCTTGTGTCTCTAAAAATGTATCCCCTCATGCAGAACACTCCTAAGAAGATTCCCTCATTCCCTAGGAGTAGTTAAGAGACTACATCTCTTCATTCCACCACACAGAACGTAGTAGCAGCAACAGCAGCAGCATAGATGTATGGGCTTGGTTGGGCTGATTTAGATGGGGCAGACAAGTCCTTCCTACGTAGAGTCCCTGAGGTGAGGGCTCATGCCACACAGTCTTCCAGCAGGTGTGGAGGAGGAGTTCCACCGCATTCTGCCAGGAGCTCTCCATATCATTGTTTCCATCTTTCCAGTGCAGTCCAACCATGAACAATAGAAATTACAGATCGGAAACCACGTCATGGGTGGCCACAGCAGCAGTAACTGTGGTAGCAGTGGCGGCATTCGGAGCCATAACAGAGCTCCATCTGTGGCTTTCTTAGCTGGAGTTTTCTAAGCCAGAAAGACATAATAGTGAGTACTACCATTGTAGCATTCTAAGCCATAGCTACAGCAATTAGGGGGGTACTGCCGCATCCTTTCTTGTCAGCAGTGTCACCATCATGTATTGCAGGTACCTTGCCTGGAAGAAATAGTATCAGGAGCATCCGTGTGTGATTATGCCCATCAACTTCAGAAGCGCTCATTATTGTGGTCTTTGTCTCAAGTAGCAGCAGGATCAGCAACAGCACGCAGCAGCAGCCACAGTAGCACATAGCGGCGGCATGTCGCCACATGTTGCAGTTTTTGTAGAAGCAACAACACATAGCAGCAATAACTACAGCAGCACACAACAGTAGCATCATTGGCAACATCTGCAACAGCCGTACAGCATTGTACAGCAGCAGCAACAGCAGCAACAGCATGCAATAGCATGCTGCACTCATAACAACAGTAGTGGTCGTAGTAACATATGTCAGCAACACTAAACATTTTTGGCAACAAGTGCAGTAGTACCACCAGCAGTAGGTACTGCTCCTCTCTAATTTGCAGGCCAAGGGAAGCTACATTGTAGCTTCTCTCTCTCTTCCCCCAGTCTTTCCCTTTCTGTGACATGCTTTGTAGACCATAGGATTTGATCATTGATCGTGAGCTCCCTGATTGAGCGGCCTCACTGTTCAGCGAGTTTTCTGATTGGCAATCTCACTAATCCCTGAAGGTGATCCCAGGCCCAAGGATCGTGTGAACAAGAAAGTGAGAAAGAAACAGGTATGCAACCCAGTCCAGCTAGTTTTTGGCCCTCGTCTCTTTCTAGTATTGTACCCTTCATATATGTTCAGTGGTTTTTATTGGTTTGTTCCCTTTACGTCTTTTTTTTCTGTTGTGATCATTTCTCTTCTCGTGGTTGAGATGCAAGGATTTGGCGCCCCATCCCATTGCCAAAGGATATCTTGGTTCATCAAAGTTAAGAAGTCGGAAAGTTGGTTTTTTTTTCATGTTCCTCTTATTTTCCTCCTAACTTTTTTTTCCTATCTACATCTACCATTTTTGGTCAAGACCCAGTAGACCCTCCCTTTGTCTAGGTTGAGATCCAGAGAAAATATTGTCCCTTGGGTGATCATTCACCTCTCATTCTTTTCATTTCTTTCCTTTCCCATCGACCCTCTCTCATTCCAGAACTGGAAACTCAAAAGCACTTCCCCTGTGCCTAGGGACCCTAGTTAATGAGGGTTGAGGTCTTGGTATGTTGAAGTCTCTACTGTTCCTTCGTGTACCTATCTTGGTACATCAAGGTATAATGTTGGGTTTTCTCAAGCTTCTCCTGCTCCTCTTCTTTTCCTCCTCTCCTCCTCAGTTTCATTTTACAATCTGCAAGACACGGGTCGAGACTATGGTACCTTTGGAGATCCCGTTTCCAAGACCCGAGCACGGAGCACATCTTTTCATGCCTTGTGATACCAATCTCTAGTTCTCTCATATCCCCATTTTACTCTGACAACTGTCATTTCTTTGGCAACATGTCATCTCTTGTGGTTTCACCACCCCGATCGGGCATGGGCACGACCTTACTGGTCCCCATTGTTCTATGGACTACCTCCATCATTCTAAGAACTTATGTTGTGCTTGTATGCATCAGCTCAATAAGAATTCATGAATTGTCCTCTAGTAGCGGCCTAAGATTCATGCTAGCTGGACACGATGTCTTCTTGGAAATCTAAGGGCGATCTCACTCTTCATTTCATATTACCCCAGCTCCCAAGTCATGGCCTCAAGCATCTCCACCACTGGATCCGTGTACTGCGTTTCTCTCAATAGTGTGTCCTTGTTAACATCGACCCCTCACTTTCCTCCGTGGTGTGACATTGGCTATTGTGTACAACTCACTTGTGTGAGCTGGATGGATCCCTGAGGAGAACAACATTGGAAAGTCCAATTGACAATTTGGATTAAGGACTGGCAGAGCGTTATATTTGTCCATCATTTGGTCTGTTTCCTGAATTATGCACCGTCTTTTGCTACCTTGTCAGTTAGCTTCGTCAAATGTGTTGTTCTGCTTTTCATGTGTCATGTGGTTTCTTGATCCTTAAGTCAGGCACCACTCATCATATGATGCCATCAGATCTCTTGTTTTTTTCTTTGGAGCATGTCAGTGCTCTTCGTTTTTTTCTGAATGGACCACCCCAGATGCTGCCGGTCCGGGGTTTTGGTGGCATGCGTCTCATTGGTCTTGCTGGTGATGTGTTCTTGCCATATGTACTATTTTCTCCCACTTTTGAGAATAATCCCTTGTCATGAAAATCATGGCATGGACTATTTCACGTCTTGTGGCTTTTGCACTCTTTCCTTGCAGTCATCTGGTTGTGTTATACTTCATGTTCTTTGTTGTGATTGAGAAGCTACCTGCAAGCTTCCTAGCACTTCTGCTACTTACGAGGCAACGCTGTCCAGTTAGCAATTGCACTAGCACAGAGGGTGGGTGAAGATTCAGCAAGGATTGGGCTAGGCAAGACGCTCAGAGTCTCATAAGCGTAATAGCTTCAATGTGCAGAGAGAGATGACAGCTGAAAAGCACGTAGAATAAACACCTACCGTGGCCCACGCCAGGTGAAGACGTCATTGAAGGACTTCAATGAAGGACATCAAGCGTGGTTCTGCTGAAACATTTGTCTTCAAGGGTAGTTCCGCCGAAGCATTTGTAAAGGCGTCAATGAAGGACATCAATCTCAAGGACCTCAACATTCATCCTCCACGTTATGTTGTGCGTAGGTAACACCATGGAATCATCTGATTCTATGTTTTCCTTTGAGTGGCTTTGCTGTAGTGATGAGGGACCAACACCTGCCATTCTTCAGTTGTAGGGGACGAAGAGCCTTGTTGGGGCCACAAGGTGCATGATATACCTGCCGTTTACCTTTGCTTTGAGATCAAGGGGAGGGTGATAATGCGCCGGCATTGCTAGCCAAGAGTTGCGCCTGTGAGCCCTCCTTTGGATGCTTCCCTATTGGTTGTCACAATGCACAAGGGAAACAGGTATTGAAGCCAGCAGACAAGGGCCTTAGAAGGGGTGATGGCTTTGGTCAGAGGGAAATTCGACACACGCCATGGAAAAGATGTTTGCACTAGGGTTTGGGCTTGGAGGAGAGCACACGAGGTCCGGTTGAAGCAAGCAGATGGTCGAACCATATTTCGACTGACAGCTCGCTACAACGAATAAAGTTATTAGGGCCTTCAATGATGAGCATGACCGATCTGTGGCAATGCTGTACATAAGGAAAGTGGAATTGGGATTTATGCCCGTTTGAATTTATCACGATGAAGCAAATCCGAAGGCAAGAATAAAAGCTCTCTAGCGAGTACGCTTGTGTCATGTAGAAATATCATACATATAGGAAACTTGCATGATGTTCCAGAGAATACACATGAAAACATAAAAAAATGGCTTCTCATGTGCATATTTGATGTAGCATTCTCTTTCTCCGCTTGAACCACAACAACCGTCACCCTTTGTCTGCAGGGATTGATGTTTGAAGGTTCGGATCAAACCCCACATTGGCCACCGCATTAAAGAGATGCCAACCAGCGAACAATGTCACGCGTCATGCGCGTGCTTGACAGCAAGAGCAGGAGAATATCTCTGATCATGGCGCAAAGTTCTCCGTCATAATATCGAAAGAACTGTATGGACGTGTTTCTTCTTATTCTTATGATTAAGTTTCTGTCTTGTAAGTAGTAGCTCTTTAACTTGTATCTGTCGTTTGTTCTACTTCAGTTTCAGGAAATACGTTAGGTACCCCGCCTTTCGGATCATGTAGCGTCGTCCGCCCCGAACTGAGAAAGTAGGTCAATATCCACCCCACCTTCAGAAAGTAGATATCCATTCGCCCTGACTTCAGAAAGTAGGCCTCCAAGTACCCCGTCTGTCGTTTCGACGTCACCATCCACCCCGTAGTACGGAAATTAGTTCTCGCCGTACGGTCGATCCTTTGGGTATATTGCATGCGATCGGGGTATATGGCATAGTATCACTCAAAATCATTGTCGGTTGTAGACGATCTCTAACATGGCCTTAGGATTCATGGCATATGTCAACTCGTGCTGTTTTGACACGACTCTGTTCGTGACATAGTTGACAGCGAAGACATACATGGGGTTACCTAACCGGGACTAGAAGAGAACGGGATTCTTTAATAATCGCGACGTCGATGGGGTTACTTAGGACTTAGCCGTATCGACGATCGATTAAGGGACCCCATCGGATTCTTGCAGAGGAGAAGTCCGAACAGTGCGGTGGCCGGCAGAACATGGCGACTGCGTCCAAACGAGTGGATGACTCGCGCGTGTGGTCAAGAAAACAGCGACGACGGAGGGTTTGACCTTCCACATCATGGGAGAGTCAAACCTCAGTAGCTTAACGGCGTATAATGTGTATTTTGACCCCCAATTAAGAACAAAAGCTCTCATTCGTCATTTGGTGTGAAAATCGAACA
>SZWC01003472.1:148470-161439 GCA_023375785.1 Penium margaritaceum
CGTGTCGTGTCGTGTCGTGTCCGTGTCATGTTGTGTCATAGCACATTGTATCACATGATGTACTATAGAATCATGTCTAAAATTGTCCTGTCATATCATGTTGTTTTGATTTGTGCCATATTTTGTTGTGTCGCATCATGGCATATCCTCTTGTGTTGTGCCAAGTCATATTCTCTTCTAGTATCATGTTGTTCTCTTCCATGGTGTATTATGCCATGTCGTGACAATTTGTCTTCTGTTGTGTCATGTCGTATCGGGTAGTGTTGCTTCGTATGGTAACAATTATGTCATGTCATGTCATGTCATGTCGTGTCGTGTCGTGTTGTGTCGTGTCTTGTCACTTGAAGCATGGTTCTGTACACACGTGACATATGCAAGGAAGTGCAGTTGTTACAATTGTGACATCCCACAAGTACGCAAGAAAATACATAAGTGAAATTGCATTTTGTCTTGTAAAAATTCATGTATGTTTGCGTGAATATTCATGTACAAGACAAACCAAACATCATTATCATTTGCATGTTTGCTTCAACATGATAGTGTTTGACTTGTTTTCATTAAAATCTAAATGCATGAAGAATGATAAAAAATGAATGCCTTTATAAGATGGATTCAAATTCCATCCTAGCGTATGGGAGAATTCCGAAACGAAGTGAAAGAAAACACATGTTGAAGAATCGCCTCACATACTGTAAAACGATATAAAACAAAAATCACGTGAGTAGATTCCCAAAAGTTTGCGAAGTGTAAAAAGAGTTAGGATTATGAGTGTATTCTTACACAAGTGGGCTACTTTGGCATATCTCCATGGAAGGTGTCTACTCATTGAGAAAGGGTTGGCAAGGTGACGACTCGATGTAAAAATTGTCGAGAGTTTTTCCTTACAATATTTCTTCCGTAGAATGACTTGGTATATGTATCATGTTGTCAAGGTGGCCCCTTGTAATGAGTGATTATAAGGGTTATTATTTACAGTAAAGCATTGATGACATGAGTACATATCTTAAGTATGTTGAAAAGATGACTACTAGAAGGAAATAATTTTCTTGTAGATGCACTTAGAGCAATCAATACAAACGTGCATAAATCTATTGAAAAAAAGTTTTTTCTTCTAAAGAGTATTATTCTGTGTTCTAGCTTAATAGGCTTGTTGAGTGGTAAAAAAATGTATCAAAATGATGAAAAAGTATTGAACGTCTTCTTTGTCTTCTCAAGTTGGGACTACCATGTCCACAATTGATGGCCATCCGATAGGTTTAGTGTGGTTCCCTTCTGCTCCAAGAAACTGCTGTTGACAGAATTCCAAGAGGGTGCTCCTTAGTGAATGTGTGGAAGGTGTAAATAAACACGTGAATTAGATCAGGGTGGACGACGTACCTCCATTTGAGAGCCCTCACACAAAAGGTCCCAACAGCGTTCACCCAACTTTCTGATTGATGGGCCTTAGTGGTCGGAAAATATATAGGAAAAAGGAGAATAATATAAACCAACAAGTTTGCCCTTTGGACGACCGGCCGAGCTGGATGATAGGGCCATGAGGCTTTTTTCTTGCTTTGACTTACAACGCTCGTGTGATTGCCCATCACGTCAATACGGTCGTACAATTCCCAAATTCATCAAAGGGGTAAAACAACAACCACTTGACTTTAATTTTCACTTGGGTTCTGCTAATCTGCTTCACGGTTATGGCTAATTAGACCTTGGTCCCACTCCAGAGTGTTTTAGCGACCATTACTCAATGGTCGCTAAAATGATGAAAACATTCATATTTCAATTTTGGAACCTTGCTTTTCAATGGCTTCATAATCCTAGCCCCCGTTTTTTATGCGCCATCAACCAATGGCCTTCTACGAGAGTAGTCCTCTCACTCCATTGGTTGGGTGTTCTCCGGTGGGCTCTTTAGCCCATCGTAGCCCACCCATTACATGGGATCAGTGAGCCCCAGAGGGCTCAAGCCTACTAGAGCTCAACCCAATTGGTGGACAAGGACAAACTCGATGGGAGTGCATGATGGCATTGTTGTTAAGCTGTGGATGAAAGCACAATTTCAAGCGTCATCATCCAAGTTTGGCGTAATTTCTATCCTCTTTCCATGTTTTAACCTTCAATGACGTGTAGTAGTATTGTGATTAGAGCATTTCTTACATGTGTTAATCCAAAACAACTAATTACTCCTTCGTCGATCCTTTAATGGAAAGAGTAGTGGCCATCACCTATAGTGAATGCTTATTGAGGTGGTCGTTTACCTCACATAGCCAAGGACTAGTTTGTGAAGTGATTAAGAAGTAACCAGCATTCTGTCAGCATTCTGTTAATTATATTTCTTAGTATAGAATATGTGAGTGTTTGATGTTTTGGACTTTGAGCATTCACACCAACGTGGTGTTGCATACTGCGGCACGAACCCCTCGTTTCAATACTGTTGTTTTTATTGTATAAATGTGTAGTGTATATTGCTCAACTTTCAATTCATGAGTCAAATTCCTTAGGAATACGACTCATTATGGATTGGCCATTTTAGCATCATTCACCCTCTTCAAGATCCGTGCTCAAGCCTATAGACACTAGAGTATCCTTTTGAGAGGCCCTTTTCACTCCCATCACCCAAGCCACTACGAAGGCATACTTATGCATTTGCTACATCAAAAGGGAGCTTCAACAGAAATCCACAATGAAGTGTACCTCTTTGTAAGGAGTACATCCTTACATTATCAAAGGGATACAAACTCATTTGCTCACATCACCAGCCTCAAGATCATATATTACTTGAGAACCTCCATTGTACTAGCACATTAACAACTTGATCCACGTCAAGCCAGGTTGCAACACTTGAAGTTGTTCCAAATTTAGTTGAATTTACATAAGGATTTTGTCTTCACAACTACTGTGATTCCCATAGAGAGGGCCAATTTACACCAACATAGTGAAGCGGATGATGGAGAGCTGATGCTAAGGCAAGAGCTTCTCCTAAGGCAAAGTACACATGTTGATGAAGGCTGCCATTTAGCAAAGTTATTTTAGTCCCTATTTATCTTTGAATGTGCATTGTTATTTAAGTTTAATTCTGAACAAACAATGAAAGTAAACCAATCAACACTCTATCATTTTTTTTGCTCCAAAGTAGAAAGACACGGTGTTAGAAGCATGTCTGTCTACTTCTGATTATACTAGACCAACAGATGCCTGCATGTCTAAAATCTAGTGTAGGTTCTACCTCCTGTCCAAGCCAACTTCCAACATGGTAGCAGATCACCTGGGAGGTATCCTATTGAGAATAAAATTCGTATTACTTGTGGGAACATCTCGGATATGGTTTTTCTTCATAATTATCATCTCCAACAAAGATCTTCAGACAAACTGATGACACCTGTCTAAAACAAAGACATCAAGACGCCAGTGTCATCCAACACACACATCCCTCATGGAGGAGGAAAAAATCTACTAGTAGCAATGGAAGCGCATGCAAGCTATGAAAATCATCATGATCATTTCCTTGGTTATCGACACTCACTTCGAGCTAACCAGACCATCACTTGGCACAAGTAGTGTCAAGTGATGACGAAGCAATTATTGATGACCACCTACTCGCATAACGTGTCAAGTAGTGTCAAGCAGTGTCAAGTAGTGTCATGCTCCTTTTCATTTGTTTCCCTAATCGCATAACGTGCACGGATCATTTCCTTCAACCACAACAATTCCTTCTAACCTTGCACATTATGTGGTTCCCTCAACGGATTCATTGATCAAAATTGAACACGTGGAGAAGTTTGACAGTACCAACTTCTCTCGATGACTCTTCAATGATGAAGCTTTCACTTTCACTTTTGTTTATGAAGTTTAAGGACTCGTGCACGTCAGGGACGTTACACATGGCAGAGTCAACCCTCCACGTTCCACGGGGTGTGTATATCCTGGCTATTTTGGCCAATGAGAAACCTGTGCTCAATTTTTGCTCGAAAAAATTGAGATGGCCTCTTGGAAGGGGCAAACTTTTGCGAGGCGATGACCCGACCAGAAGCGACGACATTCGGCGTCGTCGAGGATGGGTATGCATGGCGAGCTCCTGTTTGAACAAACTACTACCAGAATATGTGACGGCTAGTGATGACCGCCCGTTTCATCCGCCGGTCAACCTGGTCACTAGATTGATCCGGCCTAACGTGAAAGCCTCACAGCTTAGGCTACCCTAACGGCGACCTCCCGGCCTGGAGATACTGAAGAACAATGTTTTCTCACATTTTTTCAGATTAAGTTCAAACGAAATTGTTATTATAGATCATGGAAGACAAAACGAATCCCAAGTTCAAACCATCGTGAGCATTGCAAGGTTAGCGATGCCTGTCACGCCAAAACAAGTATTAGAATCTTTTCCTGATCGTCGACGGCATGGATCATCCGGGCGTCAAACCAACCCGTTCAGCTGTTCAGGTCTGCGTAGAACTTCGACCACCACAGCCAGGTTTACGCCTCCTGTAAGCAAGGAACCAGGTAGGTTCGAATTTTTGCTGTGTGGAGCATGGCACCTCGTATAAGAATAGAGCCTCAACCATGATTGCTTTGTCAATTTATCCTCTTGCAAGTCGCAAACGTTTTGGGATAGGGCGGTTTTGCGCGACGCCTTAGCCGACGCGGTTTTATTCGTGCGATGCCGCGGCAGTAAGATTAGCTCTTCATTGAGTCGCGTTCTACATTAATTACTTGAAACGTTAGTAAGGATTCACGTTCTTATTAAACGAGTTGATCACAACCAGAATCATGTAGGTCGGAAAGATCCGCTAAGATCCTCTACGTGACGCCACCTGTCTATCGGCATTTTTGTTAGACGGTCATAGGGTACAGAAATGTCAAAATCTAGTTCCCGCTGTTTACATGCCGAAAAATGTTCGTATGAAGGAGGATTTTGTCCGTAGAAATTGTTATTTACATATGTACAAGAACATTCACGTCACTCAAAAAATTATCATAGGACGGTTGACTCACCCGTCAACTACAACGCAAACCCATGTCCTTGGAAACTTTCAGTAGTCCATCGTAAAATCTTCTCTTGTATGCCTTTTTCCTTGTACTTCTCATTACCAAATAGCAAAAATCAGGTTTCGTGTGGGGTAGATGAGTGCTTTGCGCCCATTTTTGTAATTAAGAAGGCGGGAAATAGATTTTTGTCAGTCGACGGCACCAGGCGAAAATACCTCGAGTCGTAGGTATCCCACGAAATCAGCTCAACGTTGAACCATCTCACATACGAATTTGGAAGGTCAGACACATGGCGATGAACGCGAGGAGACTAACCGGATTGCTGAGCACTCCGGGTCAAGTAAGGCGGCGCAGCATTTCCCCGTTTGGGATATGTCATTTTTTTTGTTGGCCTTGCTTTTGAGGATCCTTCAAAAACTGGCCGCGACTCGGAGTCGTTATCCATATTGGCCATAAGGTGTCGATTGTTATCAGATTTGGCCATAATTGAGTCTCGTTGTCAAGTCTTTTCTTGTTAAGTCTTTTATCGTTGGCAAGTATTTTCTTGTTGGCAAGTCTTTTCTTGTTGTCAAGTCTTTTCTTGTTGTCAAGTCTTTTCTCGTTGGCAAGTCTTTTCTTGTTAAGTCTTTTATCGTTGGCAAGTATTTTCTTGTTGGCAAGTCTTTTCTTGTTGTCAAGTCTTTTCTTGTTGTCAAGTCTTTTCTCGTTGGCAAGTCTTTTCTTGTTGTCAAGTCTTTTCTTGTTGTCAAGTCTTTTCTTGTTGTCAAGTTTTTTCTTGTTGTCAATTCTTTTCTTGTTAAGTCTTTTCTTGTTGTCAAGTCTTTTAATTGTTGTCAAGTCTTTTCTTGCTGTCAAGTCTTTTCTTTTTGTCATGTCTTTTCTTGTTGTCAAGTCTTTTCTTGTTGTCAAGTCTTTTCTTGTTGTCAAGTCTTTTAATTGTTGTCAAGTCTTTTCTTGCTGTCAAGTCTTTTCTTTTTGTCATGTCTTTTCTTGTTGTCAAGTCTTTTCTTGTTGTCAAGTCTTTTCATGTTGTCAAGTCTTTTCTCGTTGTCAAGTCTTTTCTCGTTGTCAAGTCTTTTCTCGTTTTCAAGTCTTTTCTCGTTGTCAAGTCTTTTCTCGTTGTCAAGTCTTTTCTTGTTGTCAAGTCTTTTCTCGTTGTCAAGTCTTTTCTCGTTTTCAAGTCTTTTCTCGTTGTCAAGTCTTTTCTCGTTGTCAAGTCTTTTCTTGTTGTCAAGTCTTTTCTTGTTGTCAAGTATTTTCTTGTTGTCAAGTCTTTTCTTGTTGTCAAGTCTTTTCTTGTTTTCAAGTCTTTTCTTGTTGTCAAGTATTTTCTTGTTGCCATGTCTTTTCTTGTTGTCAAGTCTTTTCTTGTTGTCAAGTCTTTTCTTGTTTTCAAGTCTTTTCTTGTTGTCAAGTCTTTTCTTGTTGGCAAGTCTTTTCTTTTTGGCAAGTATTCTCTAGTAGTCTCCTCTTGTTACTACTGCTGCACCTGATGTTGCTGCTGGTGCTTCTGCTACTCCTGAATTTCCTCTTCGTGCAGTCTTCAGCCGCTTCTCTTTCAACCTCCCCATTTCCTAAAATTTCCTCCCTCCTATGTTCCCTTCCCCCATTTATATTTCCCTAACTCTTCTTCCTTCCATCCCTCCTCTCTTCACCCTCATTCTGTCCCTCAGCCCCATTCTCCTGACATTGCCAGCTTCCCCTTCCCCCTCTCCTCCTCTCGCCCCCTGCCCTGCTTCTTGCCCCTCCCCTTTATCTCTCACTCCTCTATCTTGCTTCCCTTCTCTCGTCCTCAAACTTCTTCCTCTCCCCCCGTGCCATTGCTGAAGTCACCCCTGGCCAAGCCCAAGTCCTTTCGAGGGCATTGTCCTCCTCCTACCCCCTTTTTGTTTCCTGTCCTTCTCCTCATTCCCATCGCTGACCCAAATCTCTTCCCTTATTCCTTAAGTAGATTCTCTGAAAATTTTAATCCTTCTTTCCAACAGGTCGAATCCCCCCCCCCCCCCCCCCCCCCCCCCCCCCCCCCGCCCCCCTTCCTCCTCTCCACCCCATCCCTCTGGTAGGATGTGTACTTTAGGGAGGGTCACTGTTTTTGCTGATCGACTGACTCTGGGTTTTTGTATTACTGTGAGTGCAGTGCATTAATTTCCAGCTATTCCGCAGTCTTCATGCTTGCAGCACCATCCTCGTTTCCCACTCACTGCGACCTCCTTTCTCTCCTTTGGTCCTGCAGGCGGGCTGGCGAGCAGACAGACATGCAGAGAGACATGTTGTCCTCGCTGCCACACCCCCTTCTGGAGGCGGTCGTGCAGAGGCTCAGTGTGCAAGACGTGTGGAACCTGTGGCGGACGAGCCGCTCAATACAGACATCTGTGGGGCAGTGCGCATGGGTCAGTGTGGTGCAGCTGCGGTTGTTTGATGCATATCTCTATCATGAGGCGTTTCGAGACGCGCCATCCGCATGATTGCACCTGGCGGCGTGCGCCGCATGCTGCTGGTGTGGCCTCCGTATGATGAGCTTCTCCTGCATCTCACAAAAGATTGGTTGACTGCACACGTGCCCCACGTGCGTTGCCTCGAGCTGTATCCTCTGAACGCTGTGTCATCTCTGATGTCCCACTTCTCCACCTTGTTGTCCTCGTCTTCCTCACCCTCCCTTTCTATGTTCTCCTCGTTGCGTGAGCTCGTGTGCTCTCTGCAAGGGACAAAGGAAGATTCGGCAGTCCTGTCCTCCCTCACCACTCTCACTCGTCTCACTCTGCGTCGGAGCGCACACGACTCTGCAGTGAAGGTTGCGGTGCAACTGCCCTTGCTGAAGATGCTCGTGTTGGCACATGCACGCAACCTTTCTTTGTCCGAGGAAGTTCTAGACCTGACGAGCCGTCTTGAGGGGGTGGAGCTGCGTGGGTGTCACTGGACAGGGCCCATCACAGGCTGGCTGGCAAAGCTCTCAGCTGCACGGGTGCTGGAGCTGTCTGGAGATGAATTGGACATCTGCGTGTTTGCGCATCTTCCTGCTTTGAAGTCACTGCATCTGTGGGTCAAGAAGTTGGTGTTCAACTCTGTTGCTTGGGCGCAATCTACAGCCCCATCTTCTTCTCCTGCTTCTCCTTCTCCTCCTCCTCCATCTTCTTTCCCTCCTTCACCGCCTTCTTCTTCTTCTCCTGCTGCTGCTGCTACTGCTGCTGGTACTACTCCTACTTCCAGCTCTGTTGCTTTGAGGCCGCAGACCAGTGCCGTTGGAAATGTCAGTGGGTGTGGATTCCATGTCGGCGCATTCTTTCCTCAACTCGCAACTCTGCACATTGTGGTGACTGGTGAGGGGGTTTTTGACCTCGATAGGTTCCCAACCCTCCAACACTTCTGCATCAGGTTCTCAGACAAGTTCGTGCCCATGGGTTCGTTAGCAAGCATGCCATTGCTCACGTCTCTAGAAGTGTGCGGGGAAGCTTCTAGGCAGGGTGCTCTCAACTCCTCCGATCTAGCCCATCTGCGGAATCTCAAGTCAGCGAGAATCAGCCCGCAAGCTTTTTGTCGCCCGCTAGAAATTGGGGCACTGCGGCACATCAGGTCTATTGCCTTTCAAAGAAAACTGCGAGAGGGGGAGGAACTCAGGCTGGGAGAGCTCGCGGGTGCGTCGACAGAGGTAGAGGATCTCAGTTGCGTGGCGGCCGATCCCGCCAGCCTTGTGGCACAGCTGTCTAGTGTTTCCAGCCTCAGGAAGCTCAGCATCAAACCTGACTGGCTCCCAATCAGGTTCAGCCAGGATCTGCGACCTAACCTCACCCTTGCCTTCCATTTCTTGCGGCTGCAAAGCCTCTCTCTCCACATGTGGAAGCACCATCTGCGCATCCCTACTGTTTCTCCACAGCTGAAGGTTTTGGAGCTGGGCCATGTTGACAGAGTGGAGGAGGAGTGGGGCCGCATGCTCCCCAACGTGGCGCGGTTGGTTCTGCTGGAAGGACAAATGAGTGAGCTGCCCACCTTGGCGAAGGGCGTATGGTCCCGGCTGGTGGCTTTGGAGGTGAGGGAAGGATGGAGAATTTCGTCCATATCTCACACGTGGTTCACGCTGCCTTCTCTACGGCACTTCACGATCTGGAAATGCCCAAAGTTNTACAGCTGCAGACCGGTTGACGTGCCTGCTTGTCTGGAAGATAGTGGCATCAAAGTGTTGCAGCAGTGATTGGCGAGGATGGCTACGATAACTTTTGGACGGCGTTGTTTTGGGGGATGACGCTGATGTGATGGCCCACTCAGGTTGCTACATACATAAATTCACACATACTTGGGATCCAGTTTTTCATGCCTTCAGTAGGGAAGTGTGAGTGCAAGAGTGACTTCCAGATTACATGTGTAGTTAGTGGTGGTTGTGGTGGTGGTGGTGATGGTGTTGATACTGGCGGTGTGTGAATCCAAAACGCTGTACGCTTAATTGTCATGGCTAGGCCTGTCCCTCTTAAGGGATAGAAGATGAAAATCAGTATTTTTTGGGGAGTTTCAGTTGTTTCAAATGGCATCCTGAATGTCAAAAACTGCTCACATTGTCTGAAATTGATTTCCTTAATACCCTTGTATGTCCCATCATCGCAGAGCCGCTACCGTACATCTCACTCAAGTATCCCCCATCTAAAGTTTTCCATGGTATCTCCTCCACCTGCGTGGCAGCATTGTAAATGTTGTTTTTTTAGTCACTATGCATTTTTCCATTTTACTTGCTGTAGCCCCTCGGCCCCTGGCTATCCATTTATGAACTCCCAATGGGGGAAGAATTGCTGAAGAAAAGCGGATGGATTTTCTAACTTCATTACATGCTACATTGAGAGCCATTTGCCTCATGCACACAGTTCTTAAGCTGACACCACATTCGATCATACACAAGGAAATTTCAAGAAATTTCATAACATGCAAAATGATGGATGATGGTGAGAATATAACGAAAGACACAGCATTCAACATTTCCGTACACATCTTCGCTAAGGTTCATTTCAAAGAAATTTCTTGTATTTTCACTGGGTAATCTCGCTGAAATAATAACCTTTCAGATGTATTTGGTGAATCTTCCTTCTGCATTCCATTCTTCCTCAAGTGCATCATTTGGGGCTCCGAAAAAAATGAAGAAGTGGTGCTGATGTCTTAAACATACATCCCCATTACAACACCTACTTGTGCTCTGGAGTAGGACCATCCTTTAATCGTTTGAGAGATCAAAGACCGCAAATTACAATCAGACATGGTATCATTCCAGACTTGTTCAGCAGGTTCACTCACAACCTGCCCCATGACGGCCCTGACAGCAGCAATGAGGTAGCAGCAGTGTTGAGCACAGACAGACGCAGGTGCCTCTTCCCCTCCTCTCCGCCTTTCCCTGTCCCTTGAATTTCAGGAACAAGGTCCTTGTCAGTCACAGTTTTTATCCTGAAAAATACCATAGTCTCTGATTTCTGGCTGTTGCTGTGATTGCTCTTGATGATGCTGTCACAGATGTTGCTGCTGGTGCTTCTGCTTCTCCTGATTATCATCCTTGTGCATTACTCAGCCGCTTCTTTTTCACCCTCCCAGTCCCCCTTGATCCCTCACGCCCTGTTTTCCCTCCCCCTCTTACTTTTCCCATTACTTCTCATCCTTCCTATCACCCTCTGCCCACACTCATACTGTTCCTCTGACCCATTCCCATTTCTTCGCCAGCTCCCCCTCCCCCCTCTCCTCCCCCTACCCCTTGCCTTGCTTCTTTCCCATCTCATGCACCTCTAGCTCATCTTGCCTGATGCAGACCTCTATGCGGAAATGCATGTGGGCTGGCATGGTGCAGCCGGGGAAACAGGATGTTTTCTGTTTTTCTCTTCTTGGCTCAAGTGAAGATAACCGACTGTGGGAGGAGTCTCTAAACAGGATGCATGCCATTTGCATGTTTGCACCTGGCAATGTTGTGCAAGGCTCATGGAGTCCATGCCGCTATTAGTTCACTAATGCCGTGCCACCAAAGAAGTTATTTCCCAACAATTTCTTGCACACATGCGCAACAGTGAATGTCTTGAGATAGAATCTATCATGAGTTGATACCATCCATGGTCCTTTTCCTCCATCCCTCCAACCTCCCTTGAAACTTGGCCTCCCCTCACAAGGTTCTCCTTGTTGTGTGAGCTCGTGTGGTCGCTGAGAGGGATGCATGAGGAGTTGGTCATCCTATCTTCGCTGAACAATGCCATTAGCCACAGTCTGTGCGAGAGTGGTAGTGATGCTGCAGTGGAGGCGGCACTGTAGCTTCCCCTGTTGAGGGCTCTCGTCTGCAACCTGAGCCTTTCCGGGAAAGTTCTTGACCTGAAAGCCCGTATTAAGGCCATGGAGCTGCATGTGTCAATGGAAGGCGTTGATTCCAGAATGTACAGAAAATCTCTCAACAGCACACAACATACAGCTGCTTGGGGATGAGATGGATCAGCGACTACTTGGCTGCATGACCGTGCTGAGGTTACTGCGTGTGCAGGTGAAATATCTTCCTGTTGTACCTTGGT
The DNA here is from genome assembly GCA_023375785.1 of Penium margaritaceum. Taxonomy (NCBI): domain Eukaryota; kingdom Viridiplantae; phylum Streptophyta; class Zygnematophyceae; order Desmidiales; family Peniaceae; genus Penium; species Penium margaritaceum. The sequence continues at coordinate 159,960 of SZWC01003472.1, forward strand.
ACATTTCTTCCGCCTCCTCTGTATCCTCCCTTTCTGTTAGTTCTTCCATTGCCCCGGCATCGTCGGACCTCAGATCCGTGGTGATGTACATACATCCTTCCTTCATCTCATGCCAGTCAAAATTTCTGTGGGCGGCGGGTTTTTTCTGGAATTTGTTGCATTCCAAAAACCTTGAAGTGCTCCGAGTTGAGGGCTCAGACAGGTTAAGACCAGAAGGTTCACTGGCTGTCACGCCATCCCTTTTCTATCTGGAATTCTGTGGAGCAACATTGCAACGTCATGTCCTTGACTCATCGCAACTTGCAGTTCTGCGGATTCTCAAGTCAGTGAGAATCAATATGCATCCGCTTCTTCACCCGCTGAATCCTGAAGTGTTCCGGAACATGGATAAGGTGGTTATAGAGGGCCACAAGACAGAGGAAGAAAAGCAAAGGCTGGGGCAGCTCGCAGAAAAATTCCCAGAAACCATGAACCTTAGCTGTGAGCTATCCATCCCCTTCAACGTGATACCGTAACTAACTGGCATCACGATCCTTGAGTTGCTTGGCATCAACATCCCATGGGAGGACTCTGACGTGTGGTAACCTGATCAACTTCTTCTTGCGAACTGCACGCTTGGCACCATATTCTTTCAGCTACGCAAAATCTCCCTCAGCATGTGGATGCTGCAGCTGTGCATACCTGTCGCACTCCCTCAGTTGAAACACCTGGAGATGACGGGAATTGACAAAGTGGAGATGGAGTGGGGCCACATGCTCCCCATTGTAAAACGTCTTGTTTTTTTTAGGGAAGGGTGTTTGGATGAGCTTCCCGCCTTGGCGAAGAGAACATGGCTGTAGCTGATTTTCTTGGAGGTGGTGGACAGATGTTTCCATATTGCACATGTGGTGTACGCTTCCATTGCCTCGCTACATCTCCATCACAAAGGACCCTGATTTAAAGAAGATTCCTGAAATTCCAGAGGTTCCAGCAGGGGATTGTGTGGCTTCAAGTGAACTGGTGGTGTCTGCTTGTGTGAAGGTCGGCGGACGCATAAAGTCCGCTGAAGGTGGCATCAAGTTTGTGCTGATACCACCAAGCACATGCTTGGTGAGGACATGGTAACAAGTTTCTAAGGAAGCTGGTTACTCGCACAAAATGCAAAGCACTCATCACACATCTACCAACCTTTGAACTGTTTAAAAGAAAACAATATGTTCAACATCTCACTAACTGCACACACCGCCAATTGTGATGTGTCCTCTGCACACACTGGAGCTAGTGGAGGAAATGGTAGGCATGACGGATGCGGTACGTACTTTGATGTCTCTTGCAGATTTCATGTGACAGGGATGTTTCCAGATGACTCTGTTATATCGACTGCCTCATAACTTCTGACTCAAATCCTCCATCCCTTCCTCCCTCTCTCCCTCCTTCCCTCCCTCGCTCCCTCCCTCCCAACCTCCCTTCATCCCTCTCTCCTCTCTCTGTCTGTCTGTCT
>SZWC01003473.1:4088-16344 GCA_023375785.1 Penium margaritaceum
TGTGACCCGGCTTTGGTTTCTGTGACCCAGCTTTGGTTTCTGTGACCCGGCTTTGGTTTTTGTGACCCGGCTTTGGTTTCTGTGACCCGGCTTTGGTTTCTGTGACCCGGATTTGGTATCTGTTGCCCGGTTTTGGTTTCTGTGACCCGGCTTTGGTTTCTGTGACCCGACTTTGGTGTCTGTGGACCGTCTTTGGTTTATGTGACCCGTCTTTGGTTTCTGTGACCCAGCTTTGGTTTCTAAGACCCAGCTTTAAGTTTCTATGGCCCGGCTTTGGTTTATGTGACCCGGCTGTGGTTTCGGTGACCCGGCTCTAGATTCTGTGACCCGGCTTTGGTTTCTCTAACCCGGCTGTGGTTTGTGTGACCCGGCTTTGGTTTATGTGGCCTGGCTTTGGTTTCCTATGACCCGGCTCTGGATTCTGTGACTCGGCTTTGGTTTCTATGACTTTGCTTCGGTGTCAGTGTCATGGCTTTGGCTTTTGTGACCTGGTTATGGTTTCTATGATCCGGCTTTGGTTTCTGTCATCTGGCTTTGGTTTTAGTGACCCGGCATTGGTTTCTGTGACCCGGCTTTGGTTTCTATGACCCGGCTTTAGTTTTTGTGACCGGCTTTGGTTTGTATGACCCGGCTTTTGTTTCTATGACCCGGCTTTTCTTTCTGTTACCCGGCTTTGGTTTCTATGACCCATCTTTGGTTTCTGTGACCCGGCTTTGGTTTCTGTGACGCGGCTTTGGTTTCTGTGACCCGGCTTTGGTTTCCGTGACCCGGCTTTGGTTTCAGTGACCCAGCTTTAGTTTCTGTGACCCGGCTCTGGTTTCTGTGACCTGGTTTTGGTTTCTGTGACCCGGTTTTGGTTTCTGTGACCCGGCTTTGGTTTCGGTAACCCGGCTTTGGTTTCTGGGACCCGGCTTTGGTTTATGTTACCCGGCTTTGGTTTATGTGACCCGGCTTTGGTTTCTATGACCCGGCTTTGGTTTTGTGACCCCGCTTTGGTTTCTGTGACCCGGCTTTGGTTTCAGTGCCCCAGCTTTGGTTTTTGTGACCCCGCTTTGGTTTCTGTCACCTGGCTTTGGTTTAAGTGACCCGGCTTTGGTTCTGTGACCTGGCTTTCGTTGCTGTGACCCGGCTTATGTTTCTGTGATCCGGCTTTGGTTTCTATGACCGGGCTTTGGTTTCTGTGCTCCAGCTTTGGTTCGTTTACCCGGCTTTGGGTTCTGTGACCCGGCTTTGGTTTCTGTGACCCGGCTTTGGTTTCTGGGACCCGGCTTTGATTTATGTGACCCGGCTTTGGTTTCTGTGACCCGGCTTTGGTTTCAATGACCTGGCTTTGGTTTCAGTGACCTGGCTTTGGTTTCTGTGACCCGGCTTTGGTTCTGTGACCTGGCTTTCGTTGCTGTGACCCGGCTTATGTTTCTGTGATCCGGCTTTGGATTCTGTGACCTGGCTTTGGTTTCTGCGACCTGGCTTTGGTTTCTATGACCGGGCGTTGGTTTTTGTGACCCAGCTTTGGTTCGTTGACCCGGCTTTGGTTTCTGTGACCCAGCTTTGGTTAATGTGACACGGCTTTGGTTTATGTGACCCGGATTTGGTTTCTATGACCTGGCTTTGGTTTCTGTGACCTGGCTTCGTTTTCTGTGACCCGACGTTGGTTTCTGTGACCCGGCGTTGGTTTCTGTGACCCGGCTTTGGTTTTTGTGACCCGACTTTGGTTTTTGTGACCCGGCTTTGGTTTCCGTGACCCGGCTTTGGTTACTGTGACCCAGCTTTGGTTACTGTGATCCGGTTTCAGTTTCTGTGATCCACATTTGGTTTCTGTGACCCGGCTTTGGTTTTTGTGGCCAGGCTTTGTTTTCTGTGACCCAGCTTTGGTTTGTGTGACCCGGCTCTGGTTTCTGTGATCTGGCTTTGGTTTATGTGACCCGGCTTTGGTTTCTGTGACCCAGCTTTGGTTTGTGTGACCCGGCTCTGGTTTCTGTGATCTGGCTTTGGTTTATGTGACCCGGCTTTGGTTTCTGTGACCCGGCTTTGGTGTCTGTGACCCGGCTTTGGTCTCTGTGACCCGGCATTTGTTTCTGTGACCCGGCTTTGCTTTCTGTGACCCGGCTTTGGTTGCTGTGACCCCGCTTTGGTTTTTGTGATCCAGCTTTGGTTTCGGTGACCCGACTGTGGTTTCTGTGACGCAGCTTTGGTTTCTGTGACCCGGCTTTGGTTTCTCTGACCCGGCTTTGGTTTCTGTGACCTGGCTTTTGTTTATGTGACCCGGCTTTGGTTTCTATGACCCGGTTTTGGTTTCTATAATCCGGCTTTGGATCCTGTGACCCGGCTTTGGTTTTTGTGACCCGGCTTTGGTTAATGAGACTCGTCTTTGGTTTTTGTGACCCGGCTTTGGACCCTCTGTCACCCGGCTTTGGTTTCTGAGTCCCGGTTTTGGTTTCTTTGACCGGGCTTTGGTTTCTGTAATCCAACATTGGTTGTTGTGACCCGGCTTTGGTTTATGTGACCCGGCTTTGGTTTTTGTGACTCGTCTTTGGTTTATGTGACCCGGCTTTAAACTCTCTGTGACCCTGTTTTGGTTTCTGTGACCTGGCTTTGGTTTATGTGACCCGGCATTGGTTTCTATGACCCGACTTTGGTTTATGTGCCTCGTCTTTGGTTTCTGTGACCCAACTTTGGTTTATGTGACCCTGCTTTTGTTTCTTTCACCCGGCTCTGGTTTCTGTGACCCGGCTTTGGTTTCTATATCCAGGCTTTGGTTTATATCACCCGGCTTTGGTTTCTGTCACCCGGCTTTGTTTTTTGTGACCCGGCTTTTGTTTATGTGACCCGGCTTTGGTTTCTATGACCCGGCTTTGGTTTTTGTGACCCGGCTTTGGTTTCCGTGACCTGGATTTGGTTTATGTGACCCTGCTTTGGTTTTTGTGACCCGGTTTTGGTCTCTGTGACCCGGCTTTGGTTGCTGTGACCCGGCTTTGGTTTCTGTGACCCGGCTTTGGTTTCTATGACCGGGCTTTGGTTTATGTGCCCCGGTTTTGGTTCGATGACCCGGCTTTAGTTTCTGTGACCCGCCTTTGGTTTTTGTGACCTGGCCTTGGTTTCTGTGACCCGACTTTGGTTTCTGTGACCGGGCTTTGGTTTCTGTGCCCCGGCTTTGGTTTCGTGGACCCGGCTTTGGTTTCCGTGACTCGGCTTTGGTTGCTGTGACCCGGCTTTGGTCTCTGTGACCCGGCTTTGCTCTTTGTTGCCAGGCTTTGGTTTCTGTAACTTGGCTTTGGTTTATGTGACTTTCTTTGGTTTATGTGACCCGACTTTGCTTTCTGTGACCTGGCTTCGGTTTCTGTGGCCTGCCTTTGGTTTTTGTGACCTGGCCTTGGTTTCTGTGACCCGACTTTGGTTTCTGTGACCGGGCTTTGGTTTCTGTGCCCCGGCTTTGGTTTCGTGGACCCGGCTTTGGTTTCCGTGACTCGGCTTTGGTTGCTGTGACCCGGCTTTGGTCTCTGTGACCCGGCTTTGCTCTTTGTTGCCAGGCTTTGGTTTCTGTAACTTGGCTTTGGTTTATGTGACTTTCTTTGGTTTATGTGACCCGACTTTGCTTTCTGTGACCTGGCTTCGGTTTCTGTGGCCTGCCTTTGGTTTTTGTGACCTGGCCTTGGTTTCTGTGACCCGACTTTGGTTTCTGTGACCGGGCTTTGGTTTCTGTGCCCCGGCTTTGGTTTCGTGGACCCGGCTTTGGTTTCCGTGACTCGGCTTTGGTTGCTGTGACCCGGCTTTGGTCTCTGTGACCCGGCTTTGCTCTTTGTTGCCAGGCTTTGGTTTCTGTAACTTGGCTTTGGTTTATGTGACTTTCTTTGGTTTATGTGACCCGACTTTGCTTTCTGTGACCTGGCTTCGGTTTCTGTGGCCTGCCTTTGGTTTTTGTGACCTGGCCTTGGTTTCTGTGACCCGACTTTGGTTTCTGTGACCGGGCTTTGGTTTCTGTGCCCCGGCTTTGGTTTCGTGGACCCGGCTTTGGTTTCCGTGACTCGGCTTTGGTTGCTGTGACCCGGCTTTGGTCTCTGTGACCCGGCTTTGCTCTTTGTTGCCAGGCTTTGGTTTCTGTAACTTGGCTTTGGTTTATGTGACTTTCTTTGGTTTATGTGACCCGACTTTGCTTTCTGTGACCTGGCTTCGGTTTCTGTGGCCTGCCTTTGGTTTTTGTGACCTGGCCTTGGTTTCTGTGACCCGACTTTGGTTTCTGTGACCGGGCTTTGGTTTCTGTGCCCCGGCTTTGGTTTCGTGGACCCGGCTTTGGTTTCCGTGACTCGGCTTTGGTTGCTGTGACCCGGCTTTGGTCTCTGTGACCCGGCTTTGCTCTTTGTTGCCAGGCTTTGGTTTCTGTAACTTGGCTTTGGTTTATGTGACTTTCTTTGGTTTATGTGACCCGACTTTGCTTTCTGTGACCTGGCTTCGGTTTCTGTGGCCTGCCTTTGGTTTTTGTGACCTGGCCTTGGTTTCTGTGACCCGACTTTGGTTTCTGTGACCGGGCTTTGGTTTCTGTGCCCCGGCTTTGGTTTCGTGGACCCGGCTTTGGTTTCCGTGACTCGGCTTTGGTTGCTGTGACCCGGCTTTGGTCTCTGTGACCCGGCTTTGCTCTTTGTTGCCAGGCTTTGGTTTCTGTAACTTGGCTTTGGTTTATGTGACTTTCTTTGGTTTATGTGACCCGACTTTGCTTTCTGTGACCTGGCTTCGGTTTCTGTGGCCTGCCTTTGGTTTTTGTGACCTGGCCTTGGTTTCTGTGACCCGACTTTGGTTTCTGTGACCGGGCTTTGGTTTCTGTGCCCCGGCTTTGGTTTCGTGGACCCGGCTTTGGTTTCCGTGACTCGGCTTTGGTTGCTGTGACCCGGCTTTGGTCTCTGTGACCCGGCTTTGCTCTTTGTTGCCAGGCTTTGGTTTCTGTAACTTGGCTTTGGTTTATGTGACTTTCTTTGGTTTATGTGACCCGACTTTGCTTTCTGTGACCTGGCTTCGGTTTCTGTGGCCTGCCTTTGGTTTTTGTGACCTGGCCTTGGTTTCTGTGACCCGACTTTGGTTTCTGTGACCGGGCTTTGGTTTCTGTGCCCCGGCTTTGGTTTCGTGGACCCGGCTTTGGTTTCCGTGACTCGGCTTTGGTTGCTGTGACCCGGCTTTGGTCTCTGTGACCCGGCTTTGCTCTTTGTTGCCAGGCTTTGGTTTCTGTAACTTGGCTTTGGTTTATGTGACTTTCTTTGGTTTATGTGACCCGACTTTGCTTTCTGTGACCTGGCTTCGGTTTCTGTGGCCTGCCTTTGGTTTTTGTGACCTGGCCTTGGTTTCTGTGACCCGACTTTGGTTTCTGTGACCGGGCTTTGGTTTCTGTGCCCCGGCTTTGGTTTCGTGGACCCGGCTTTGGTTTCCGTGACTCGGCTTTGGTTGCTGTGACCCGGCTTTGGTCTCTGTGACCCGGCTTTGCTCTTTGTTGCCAGGCTTTGGTTTCTGTAACTTGGCTTTGGTTTATGTGACTTTCTTTGGTTTATGTGACCCGACTTTGCTTTCTGTGACCTGGCTTCGGTTTCTGTGGCCTGCCTTTGGTTTTTGTGACCTGGCCTTGGTTTCTGTGACCCGGCTTTGGTTTCTGTGACCCGGAGTTGGTATCTCTGGCCCGGCTTTGGTTTCTGTGACCCGGCTTTGGTTTCTGTGACCCGGCTTTGGTGTCTGTGGACCGGCTTTGGTTTTTGTGACCCGTCTTTGGTTTCTAAGACCCGGCTTTTAGTTTCTATGGCCCAACTTTGGTTTCTGTGACCCGGCTGTGGTGTCAGTGACCCGGCTTTGGATTCTGTGACCCGGCTTTGGTTTCTCTGACCCAGCTTTGGTTTCTCTGACCCGGCTTTGGTTTCTGTGACCTGGCTTTGGTTTGCTGTGACCCGGCTCTGGATTCTGTGACTCGGCGTTGGTTTATGTGACTTGGCTTCGGTTTCTGTGGCATGCCTTTGGTTTTTGTGACCTGGTTATGGTTTCTGTGATCCGGCTTTGGTTTCTGTCACCCAGCTTTGGTTTCTGTGACCCGGCTTTGGTTTTTGTGACCGGCTTTGGTTTGTATGACCCGACTTTTGTTTATTTGACCCGGCTTTGGTTTCTGTGACCCGGCTTTTCTTTCTGTTATCCGGCTTTGGTTTCTGTGACCCAACATTGGTTTCCGTGACCCGGCTTTGGTTTCAGTGACCCGGCTTTGGTTTCTGTGACCCGGCTTTGGTTTCTGTGACCCGGCGTTGGTTTCTGTCACCCGGCTTTGGTTTCTGTGACCCGGCTTTGGTTTCTGTGACCCGGCTTTAGTTTATGTGACCCGGCTCTGGTTTCTGTGACCCGGTTTTGGTTTCTGTGACCTGGCTTTGGTCTCTGTGACCCGGCTTTGGTTTCTGTGACCCGGCTTTGGTTTCTGTGACCCGGTTTTGGTTTTTGTGACCCCGCTTTGGTTTCTGTGACATGGCTTCGGTTTCTGTGACCCAGCTTTGGTCTGTGACCTGGCTTTGGTTGTTGTGATCCGGATTATGTTTCTGTGATCCAGCTTTGGATTTTGTGACCCGGCTTTGGTTTCTGTGACCTGGCTTTGGTTTCCGTGACCCGGCTTTGGTTACTCTGACCCAGCTTCGGTTACTGTGATCCGGCTTCGGTTTCTGTGATCCAGCTTTGGTTTATGTGACCCGGGTTTGGTGTTTTTGGACAGGCTTTGTTTTCTGTGACCCGGCTTTGGTTTGTGTGACCCGGCTCTGGTTCTGTGATCTGGTTTTGGTTTCTGTGATCTGGCTTTGGTTTTTGTGACACGGCTTTGGTTTTTGTGACCCGGCTTTGGTGTCTGTGACCCGGCTTTGGTCTCTGTGACCCGGCTTTGATTTCTGTGACCCGCATTTGCCTTCTGTGACTCGGCTTTGGTTGCTGTGATCCCGCTTTGGTTTTTGTGACCCAGCTATGCTTTCCGTGACCCGACTGTGGTTTATGTGACGCGACTTTGGTTTATGTGACCCGGCTTTGGTTTCTGTGACCCGGCTTTGCTTTCTGTGACCCGGCTTTGGTTTTTGTGACCCGGCTTTGGTTTCGGTGACCCGGTTTTAGTTTTTTTAATCCGACTTTGGTTTGTGTGATCCGGCTTTGGTTTGTGTGACCCGGCTTTGGTTTATGTGACTCGTCAGTGGTTTTTGTGACCCGGCTTTGGACCCTCTGTCACCCGGCTTTGGTTTGTGTGACCCGGCTTTGGTTTGTGTGAGCCGGCTTTGGTTTATGTAATCCGGCTTTGGTATTTATGACCCGGCTTTGGTTTCTGTGACCCGGCTTTGGTTTTTGTGACTCGTCCTTGGTTTCTATGACCCGGTTTTAAACTCTCTGTGACCCGACTTTGGTTTCTGTGACCTGGCTTTGGTTCATGTGACCCGGCTTTGGTTTTTGTGACCCGCCTTTGGTTTCTGTGACTCATCTTTGGTTTCTGTGACCCGGCTTTGGACCCTCTGTGACCCGGATTGGGTTTATGTGACCCGACTTTGGTTTTTGTGACCCGGCTTTTGTTTCTGTGTCCTGACTTTGGTTTCTGTGACCCGGCTTTGGTTTCTGTGACCCGGCTTTGGTTTCTATAATCCACCTTTGGTTTTTGTGACCCGGCTTTGGTGTCTGTGACCCGACTTTGGTTTCTGTGACCTGGCTTTGGTTCATGTGACCCGGCTTTGGTTTTTGTGACCTGGCTTTGGTTTCTGGGACCCGGCTTTGGTTTCTGTGACCCGACTTTGGTTTCTGTGACCTGGCTTTGGTTCATGTGACCCGGCTTTGGTTTTTGTGACCTGGCTTTGGTTTCTGGGACCCGGCTTTGGTTTCTGTGACCCGACTTTGGTTTCTGTGACCTGGCTTTGGTTCATGTGACCCGGCTTTGGTTTTTGTGACCTGGCTTTGGTTTCTGGGACCCGGCTTTGGTTTCTGTGACCCGACTTTGGTTTCTGTGACCTGGCTTTGGTTCATGTGACCCGGCTTTGGTTTTTGTGACCTGGCTTTGGTTTCTGGGACCCGGCTTTGGTTTCTGTGACCCGACTTTGGTTTCTGTGACCTGGCTTTGGTTCATGTGACCCGGCTTTGGTTTTTGTGACCTGGCTTTGGTTTCTGGGACCCGGCTTTGGTTTCTGTGACCCGACTTTGGTTTCTGTGACCTGGCTTTGGTTCATGTGACCCGGCTTTGGTTTTTGTGACCTGGCTTTGGTTTCTGGGACCCGGCTTTGGTTTCTGTGACCCGACTTTGGTTTCTGTGACCTGGCTTTGGTTCATGTGACCCGGCTTTGGTTTTTGTGACCTGGCTTTGGTTTCTGGGACCCGGCTTTGGTTTCTGTGACCCGACTTTGGTTTCTGTGACCTGGCTTTGGTTCATGTGACCCGGCTTTGGTTTTTGTGACCTGGCTTTGGTTTCTGGGACCCGGCTTTGGTTTCTGTGACCCGACTTTGGTTTCTGTGACCTGGCTTTGGTTCATGTGACCCGGCTTTGGTTTTTGTGACCTGGCTTTGGTTTCTGGGACCCGGCTTTGGTTTCTGTGACCCGACTTTGGTTTCTGTGACCTGGCTTTGGTTCATGTGACCCGGCTTTGGTTTTTGTGACCTGGCTTTGGTTTCTGGGACCCGGCTTTGGTTTCTGTGACCCGACTTTGGTTTCTGTGACCTGGCTTTGGTTCATGTGACCCGGCTTTGGTTTTTGTGACCTGGCTTTGGTTTCTGGGACCCGGCTTTGGTTTCTGTGACCCGACTTTGGTTTCTGTGACCTGGCTTTGGTTCATGTGACCCGGCTTTGGTTTTTGTGACCTGGCTTTGGTTTCTGGGACCCGGCTTTGGTTTCTGTGACCCGACTTTGGTTTCTGTGACCTGGCTTTGGTTCATGTGACCCGGCTTTGGTTTTTGTGACCTGGCTTTGGTTTCTGGGACCCGGCTTTGGTTTCTGTGACCCGACTTTGGTTTCTGTGACCTGGCTTTGGTTCATGTGACCCGGCTTTGGTTTTTGTGACCTGGCTTTGGTTTCTGGGACCCGGCTTTGGTTTCTGTGACCCGACTTTGGTTTCTGTGACCTGGCTTTGGTTCATGTGACCCGGCTTTGGTTTTTGTGACCTGGCTTTGGTTTCTGGGACCCGGCTTTGGTTTCTGTGACCCGACTTTGGTTTCTGTGACCTGGCTTTGGTTCATGTGACCCGGCTTTGGTTTTTGTGACCTGGCTTTGGTTTCTGGGACCCGGCTTTGGTTTCTGTGACCCGACTTTGGTTTCTGTGACCTGGCTTTGGTTCATGTGACCCGGCTTTGGTTTTTGTGACCTGGCTTTGGTTTCTGGGACCCGGCTTTGGTTTCTGTGACCCGACTTTGGTTTCTGTGACCTGGCTTTGGTTCATGTGACCCGGCTTTGGTTTTTGTGACCTGGCTTTGGTTTCTGGGACCCGGCTTTGGTTTCTGTGACCCGACTTTGGTTTCTGTGACCTGGCTTTGGTTCATGTGACCCGGCTTTGGTTTTTGTGACCTGGCTTTGGTTTCTGGGACCCGGCTTTGGTTTCTGTGACCCGACTTTGGTTTCTGTGACCTGGCTTTGGTTCATGTGACCCGGCTTTGGTTTTTGTGACCTGGCTTTGGTTTCTGGGACCCGGCTTTGGTTTCTGTGACCCGACTTTGGTTTCTGTGACCTGGCTTTGGTTCATGTGACCCGGCTTTGGTTTTTGTGACCTGGCTTTGGTTTCTGGGACCCGGCTTTGGTTTCTGTGACCCGACTTTGGTTTCTGTGACCTGGCTTTGGTTCATGTGACCCGGCTTTGGTTTTTGTGACCTGGCTTTGGTTTCTGGGACCCGGCTTTGGTTTCTGTGACCCGACTTTGGTTTCTGTGACCTGGCTTTGGTTCATGTGACCCGGCTTTGGTTTTTGTGACCTGGCTTTGGTTTCTGGGACCCGGCTTTGGTTTCTGTGACCCGACTTTGGTTTCTGTGACCTGGCTTTGGTTCATGTGACCCGGCTTTGGTTTTTGTGACCTGGCTTTGGTTTCTGGGACCCGGCTTTGGTTTCTGTGACCCGACTTTGGTTTCTGTGACCTGGCTTTGGTTCATGTGACCCGGCTTTGGTTTTTGTGACCTGGCTTTGGTTTCTGGGACCCGGCTTTGGTTTCTGTGACCCGACTTTGGTTTCTGTGACCTGGCTTTGGTTCATGTGACCCGGCTTTGGTTTTTGTGACCTGGCTTTGGTTTCTGGGACCCGGCTTTGGTTTCTGTGACCCGACTTTGGTTTCTGTGACCTGGCTTTGGTTCATGTGACCCGGCTTTGGTTTTTGTGACCTGGCTTTGGTTTCTGGGACCCGGCTTTGGTTTCTGTGACCCGACTTTGGTTTCTGTGACCTGGCTTTGGTTCATGTGACCCGGCTTTGGTTTTTGTGACCTGGCTTTGGTTTCTGGGACCCGGCTTTGGTTTCTGTGACCCGACTTTGGTTTCTGTGACCTGGCTTTGGTTCATGTGACCCGGCTTTGGTTTTTGTGACCTGGCTTTGGTTTCTGGGACCCGGCTTTGGTTTCTGTGACCCGACTTTGGTTTCTGTGACCTGGCTTTGGTTCATGTGACCCGGCTTTGGTTTTTGTGACCTGGCTTTGGTTTCTGGGACCCGGCTTTGGTTTCTGTGACCCGACTTTGGTTTCTGTGACCTGGCTTTGGTTCATGTGACCCGGCTTTGGTTTTTGTGACCTGGCTTTGGTTTCTGGGACCCGGCTTTGGTTTCTGTGACCCGACTTTGGTTTCTGTGACCTGGCTTTGGTTCATGTGACCCGGCTTTGGTTTTTGTGACCTGGCTTTGGTTTCTGGGACCCGGCTTTGGTTTCTGTGACCCGACTTTGGTTTCTGTGACCTGGCTTTGGTTCATGTGACCCGGCTTTGGTTTTTGTGACCTGGCTTTGGTTTCTGGGACCCGGCTTTGGTTTCTGTGACCCGACTTTGGTTTCTGTGACCTGGCTTTGGTTCATGTGACCCGGCTTTGGTTTTTGTGACCTGGCTTTGGTTTCTGGGACCCGGCTTTGGTTTCTGTGACCCGACTTTGGTTTCTGTGACCTGGCTTTGGTTCATGTGACCCGGCTTTGGTTTTTGTGACCTGGCTTTGGTTTCTGGGACCCGGCTTTGGTTTCTGTGACCCGACTTTGGTTTCTGTGACCTGGCTTTGGTTCATGTGACCCGGCTTTGGTTTTTGTGACCTGGCTTTGGTTTCTGGGACCCGGCTTTGGTTTCTGTGACCCGACTTTGGTTTCTGTGACCTGGCTTTGGTTCATGTGACCCGGCTTTGGTTTTTGTGACCTGGCTTTGGTTTCTGGGACCCGGCTTTGGTTTCTGTGACCCGACTTTGGTTTCTGTGACCTGGCTTTGGTTCATGTGACCCGGCTTTGGTTTTTGTGACCTGGCTTTGGTTTCTGGGACCCGGCTTTGGTTTCTGTGACCCGACTTTGGTTTCTGTGACCTGGCTTTGGTTCATGTGACCCGGCTTTGGTTTTTGTGACCTGGCTTTGGTTTCTGGGACCCGGCTTTGGTTTCTGTGACCCGACTTTGGTTTCTGTGACCTGGCTTTGGTTCATGTGACCCGGCTTTGGTTTTTGTGACCTGGCTTTGGTTTCTGGGACCCGGCTTTGGTTTCTGTGACCCGACTTTGGTTTCTGTGACCTGGCTTTGGTTTCTATGACCCGGCTTTGGTTTCTGTGACCCGGCTTTGGTTTCTGTGACCCGGCTTTGGTGTCTGTGGACCGGCTTTGGTTTTTATGACCCGTCTTTGGTTTCTAAGACCCGGCTTTTAGTGTATATGGCCCAACTTTGGTTTCTGTGACCCGGCTGTGGTGTCAGTAACCCGGCTTTGGATTATGTGACCCGGCTTTGGTTTCTCTGACCCGGCTTTGGTTTCTCTGACCCGGCTTTGGTTTTTGTGACCTGGCTTTGGTTTGCTGTGACCCTGCTCTGGATTCTGTGACTCGGCTTTGGCTTCTGTGACTTGGCTTCGGTTTTTGTGACATGCCTTTTGGTTTTTGTGACCTGGTTATGGTTTCTGTGATCCGGCTTTGCTTTCTGTCACCTGGCTTTGGTTTTTGTGACCCGGCTTTGGTTTCTGTGACCCAGCTTTGGTTTTTGTGACCGGCTTTGGTTTGTATGACCCGACTTTTGTTTATTTGACCCGGCTTTGGTTTCTGTGACCCCGCTTTTCTTTCTTTTATCCGGCTTTGGTTTCTGTGACCCAGCTTTGGTTTC
>SZWC01003473.1:26545-41666 GCA_023375785.1 Penium margaritaceum
GGGGGGGGGGGGGGGGGGTGCGTCGGCCGACGTCGACACCAGGTCAAGGTCGCCACGTCGACCCTCGACCCAGCACGCAGGGTCGAGAGTCGAGAGCAACATAGACTTGCGCCCTACATGCGCTCTACTTGCGTCCTACTTGCGCCCTACTTGCGTCCTACTTGCGCCCTAGTTGCGCCCTAATTGCATCCTAGTTGCACCCTATTTGCGCCTTACTTACGCCATAATTGCACCCTACTTGCGCCCTATTTGCGCCCTACTTGTGCCCTAGTTGTGTCCTAGTTGTGCCTCAATTGGGCACTAGCTACGTCCTAGTTGCACCCTAGTTACACCCTGGTTGCACCCTTCTTCCGCCCTACTTGTGCCCTAGTTGCGCCCTACTTGCGCCCTACTTGTGCCCTACTTGCACCCTAGTTGTACCGGACTTGCGCCCTAGTTACGTCCGAGTTGCGCCTCAACTGGGCAGTAGCTACGCTCTAGTTGCACCCTAGTTGCGTCCTTGTTGTGCCCCAGTTGCGTCCTAGTTGTGCCCTACTTCAGCCCTAATTGCACGCTGGTTACGCCCTAGTTGCGCTCTGCTTGCACCCTACTTGCGTCATAGTTGCGCCCTAGTTGCACCCTACTCGTGTCCTACTTGCGCCCTACTTGCACATTGGTTGCATCCTAGTTGCATAAGTGCGTGTAAGTGTGTGTAAGTACGTATAACTGCGTGTAAGTGTATTTAAGTGTGTGTAAGTACGTGTAACTGTGTGTAAGTACGTGTAATTGTGTGTAAGTACATGTAAGTGTGTACAAGTGCGTAAAAGTGCATGTAAGTGTGTGTAAGTACGTGTAAGTGTGTGTAAGTGTTTGTAAGTACGTGTAAGTGTATGTAAGTGCATGGATGTGCCTGTAAGTGCGTATACGTACGTGTAAGTGCGCGTAAGTGCGTGTAAGTGCGTGTAACTGCGTATAAGTGCATGTAACTGCGTGTAAGTGTGCGTAAGTGCACGTAAGTGCGTGTAAGTGCGTGTAAGTGCGTATAAGTGCATGTAAGTGCATGTAAGTGCATGTAAGTGCGTAAGCGCACACTTACACGCACGTACACGCACTTACACGCACTTACACGTACTTACACGCACTTACATATACTTACACACACTTTCACACAGTAACACGTACTTATACGCAGTTACACACACTGACACGCACTTACACACAATTACACACACTTACACGCACGTACACACACTTGCACGCACTTGTACACACTTAGACACACTTACACGCACTTACACGTACTTAAACGCATTTACACGCACTCACACACACTTACACGTACTTACACGCACTTACGCGTACTTACACACACTTACACACACTTACACACACTTACACGTACTTACATACATTTACGCGCACTTACACAAACTTACACGTACTTACACACACTTACACGCACTTATACGCACGTGTAACTGCGTGTAACTGCATGTAAGTGCGTATAAGTGCGTGTGAGTACGTGTAACTATGTGTAACTGCGTGTAACTACGTGTAACTGCGTGTAACTACATATAATGCGTGTAAGTACGTGTAAGTGTGTGTAAGTGCGTGTAAGTGCGTGTAAGTGCGTATAAGTGCATGTAAGTATGTGTAAGTGCGTGTAAGTGCATGTAAGTGCGTACAAGTACGTGTTAGTGCGTGTAAGTGCATGTAAGTGCATGTAAGTGTGTGTAAGTGCGTGTAAGTGCGTGTAAGTGTGTGTACGTATGTGTAAGTACGTGTAAGTGCATGTAAGTGCGTGTAAGTGCATGTTAGTGTGTATCAGTGCGTGTAAGTGCGTGTAAGTGTGGATAAGTGCGTTTGAGTGCGTGTAAGTGCATGTAAGTGCGTGTAAGTGCGTGCAAGTGCATGCAAGTGTCTGTGTGTTTGTGTGTGTGTGTGTGCGTGTGTAAGTACGTGTATGTGCGTGTTTGTGTGTATATGTGTTTTTTAGTGTGTGTAAGTGCGTGTATGTGTGTGTAAGTGCGTGTCAGTGCGTGTGAGAGTGTGTAAGTGTGTGTAAGTACGTGTAAGTGCGTGTAAGTGCGTATAAGTGCGTGTAAGTGCGTGTAAGTGTGTGTAAGTGTGTATAAGTTCGTGTAAGTGCGTGTAAGTGCGCGTAAGTGCGTGTAAGTGCCTGTAAGTGCGGGTAAGTAAGTAGAAGTGCGTATAAGTGTGTGTAAGTGTGTGTAAGTACGTATAAGTGTGTGTAAGTGTGTGTAAGTACGTATAAGTGTGTGTAAGTGCATGTAACTACGTGTAAGTGTGTGTAAGTGCGTGTAAGTGCGTGTAAGTGCGTGTAAGTGTTTGTAAGTACGTGTAAGTAAGTGTAAGTGCGTGTAAGTACGTGTAAGTGCGCGTAACTGCGTGTAAGCGTGTGCAAGTGCGTGTAAGTGCGTGTAAGTACGTGCAAGTGCGTGTAACTGTGTGTAAGTGCGTGTAAGTACGTGTAAGTGTGTATAAGTGTGTATAAGTTCGTGTAAGTGCGTGTAAGTGCTTGTAGGTATGTATAAGTGCGTGTAAGTACGTGTAAGTGTATGTAACTGTGTGTACGTGCGTGTAACTGCGTGTAAGTGTGTGTAAGTACGTGTACGTATGTGTAAGTATAAGTAAGTGCATGTAAGTTTGTGTAAGTACGTGTAAGTGCATGTAAGTGTAATTAACTGCGTGTAAGTGCGTGTAAGTGCGTATAAGTGCGTGTAAGAGCGTCTAAGTGCGTGTAAGTATGTGCAAGTGTGTGTAAGTGTGTGTAAGTGCGTGTAAGTATGTGAAAGTACGTGCAAGTGCGTGTAAGTGTGTGTAAGTGCGCGTACATGTGTATAAGTGCGTGTAACTGTGTGTAAGTGTGTGTAAGTGTGTGTAAGTGCGTGTAAGTGCGTGTAAGTGTGTATAAGTATGTGTAAGTGCGTGTAAGTGCGTTTAAGTACGTGTAAGTACGTGTAAGTACGAGTAAGTCTGTGTAAGTGCGTGTAAGTACGTGTAAGTGTGTGTAAGTGCGTGTAAGTACGTGTAAGTGTGTGTAAGTGCGTGTAAGTACGTGTAAGTGTGTGTAAGTGCGTGTAAGTACGTGTAAGTGTGTGTAAGTGCGTGTAAGTACGTGTAAGTGTGTGTAAGTGCGTGTAAGTACGTGTAAGTGTGTGTAAGTGCGTGTAAGTACGTGTAAGTGTGTGTAAGTGCGTGTAAGTACGTGTAAGTGTGTGTAAGTGCGTGTAAGTACGTGTAAGTGTGTGTAAGTGCGTGTAAGTACGTGTAAGTGTGTGTAAGTGCGTGTAAGTACGTGTAAGTGTGTGTAAGTGCGTGTAAGTACGTGTAAGTGTGTGTAAGTGCGTGTAAGTACGTGTAAGTGTGTGTAAGTGCGTGTAAGTACGTGTAAGTGTGTGTAAGTGCGTGTAAGTACGTGTAAGTGTGTGTAAGTGCGTGTAAGTACGTGTAAGTGTGTGTAAGTGCGTGTAAGTACGTGTAAGTGTGTGTAAGTGCGTGTAAGTACGTGTAAGTGTGTGTAAGTGCGTGTAAGTACGTGTAAGTGTGTGTAAGTGCGTGTAAGTACGTGTAAGTGTGTGTAAGTGCGTGTAAGTACGTGTAAGTGTGTGTAAGTGCGTGTAAGTGCGTGTAAGTATGTGTAAGTACGTGCAAGTGCGTGTAAGTGTGTGTAAGTGCGCGTACATGTGTATAAGTGCGTGTAACTGTGTGTAAGTGTGTGTAAGTGTGTGTAAGTGCGTGTAAGTGCGTGTAAGTGTGTATAAGTATGTGTGAGTGCGTGTAAGTGCGTTTAAGTACGTGTAAGTACGTGTAAGTACGAGTAAGTCTGTGTAAGTGCGTGTAAGTACGTGTAAGTGTGTGTAAGTGCGTGTAAGTGCGTGTAAGTATGTGTAAGTACGTGTTAGTGCGTGTAAGTGTGTGTAAGTGCTTGTAACTGTGTGTAAGTGCGTGTAAGTGTGTGTAAATGCGTGTAAGTGTGTTTAAGTGTGTGTACGTACGTGAAAGTGCGTGTAAGTGCATGTAAGTACGTGTAAGTATGTATAAGTGCGTATAAGTACGTGTAAGTGCGTGTACGTGCATGTAAGTGCGTGCAACTGCATGTAACTACGTGTAAGTACGTGTAAGTGCGTGTAAGTGCATATAAGTACGTGTAAGTGCATATAACCACATGTAAGTGTGTGTAAGTGCGTGTAAGTGCGTGTAAGTGTGTGTAAGTGCGTGTTAGTACGTGTAAGTGTGTGTAAGTCCGTGTAACTGGGTATAAGTGCGTGTAAGTGCGTGCAAGTGCGTGTAACCATGTGTAAGTGCGTGTAAGTGCGTGTAAGTGCGTATAAGTACATGTAAGTGCGTGTAAGTGTGTGTAAGTGCTTGTAAGTACGTTTAAGTACGTATAAGTGCGTGTAAGTGTGTGTAACTGTGTGTAAGTACGTGTAACTGTGTGTTAGTGTATGTAAGTGTGTGTAAGTGCATGTAAGTGCGTGTAAGTGCGTGTAAGTTTGTGTAAGTACGTGTAAGTGCGTATAAGTGCAGTTAACTGCGTATAGATGCGTGAAAGTGTGTGTAAGTGTGTATAAGTGCGTGTAAGTGTGTGTAAATGAGTATAAGTGCGTGTAAGTGTGTGTAAGTGTGTGTAAGTACGTGTAAGTACGTGTAAGTGTGTGTAAGTGCGTATAAGTACATGTAACTACGTGTAACTTGGTGTAAGTGTGTATAAGTGCGTGTAAGTGTGTAGAAGTGTGTGTAAGTGCATGTAACTGCGTGTAAGTGCGTGAAAGTGCGTGTAAGTGTGTGAAGTGCGTGTAAGTGCTTGTAAGTACGTATAAGTACGTGTAAGTGCGTGTAAGTACGTGTAACTGCATGTAACGGCGTGTAAGTGCGGGTAAGTGTGTGTAAGTGCGTGTAAGGACGTGCAAGTGCGTGTAACTGTGTGTAAGTGCGTGTAAGTGCATGTAAGTGTGTATAAGAGCGTGTAAGTGCATGTAAGTGCGTGTAAGTGCTTGTAAGTGCGTACAAGTGTGTGTAAGTACGTGTAAGTGCGTGTAACTATGTGTAAGTGCGTGTAACTATGTGTAAGTGTGTGTAAGTGCGTGTAAGTATGTGTAAGTGCATGTAAGTGTGTGTAAGTTCGTGTAAGTACGTGTAAGTGCATGTAAGTGCAATTAACTGCGTATAAGTGCGTGTAAGTGGGTGTAAGTGCGTGTAAGAGCGTGTAAGTGCGTGTAAGTATGTACAAGTGCGTGTAAGTGCGTGTATGTGCATATAAGTGCGTGTAAGTGCATATAAGTGTGTGTAAGTGCATATAAGTACGTGTACGTACGTGTAACTGCGTGTAAGTGCGTGTAAGTGTGTGTAAATGTGTCTAAGTACGTATAAGTGTGTGTAACTGCATGTAAGTGCGTGTAAGTACGTGTAAGTGTGTGTAAGTACGTATAAGTGTGTGTAGGTGCATGTAAGTCTGTGTAAGTGCGAGTAAGTACGAGTAAGTGCATGTAAGTACGTGTA
Organism: Penium margaritaceum; assembly: GCA_023375785.1. Lineage (NCBI taxonomy): Eukaryota > Viridiplantae > Streptophyta > Zygnematophyceae > Desmidiales > Peniaceae > Penium > Penium margaritaceum. The sequence continues at coordinate 32,048 of SZWC01003473.1, forward strand.
AGTGTGTATAAGTGCGTGTAAATGCGTGTAAGTGCATGTAAGTGCGTGTAAGCATGTGTAAGTACATGTAACTGTGTGTAACTGCGTGTAAGTGCGTGTAAGTGCGTGTAAGTGCGTGTAAGTGCGTGTAAGTGTATGTAAGTGCGTGTAAGTGCGTGTAAGTTTGTGTAAGTGCGTGTAAGTGCATGTAAGTGGGTGTAAGTGTGTGTAAGTGCGTGTGAATGCGGATAAGTGTGTGTAAGTATGTGTAAGTACGTGTAAGTGTGTGTAATTGTGTGTAAGTACGTGGAAGTGCGTATACGTGCGTGTAATTACGTGGAAGTGCATGTAAGTGTCTGTAAGTGCGAGTAAGTATGTGTAAGTGTGTGTAAGTGCATATTCGTACATTTATGTGCATGTAAGTACGTGTAAGTGCATGAAAGTGCGTGTAAGTACGTGTAAGTGCATGTAATTACGTGTAAGTGCGTGTAAGTACGTGTAAGTGTGTGTAAGTGCGTGTAAGTGCGTGTAAGTGTGTGTAAGTGTGTGTAAGTGCGTATACGTGTGTGTAAGTGTGTGTAACTACGTGTAAGTGTGTGTAAGTACGAGTAAGTGCATGTAAGTGCGTACAAGTGTGTATTCGTGCGTATAAGTGCGTTTATGTGCGTGTAAATACGTGTAAGTGCGTGTATGTGCATGTACGTACGTGTAAGTGTGTGTAACTACGTGTAAGTGTGTGTAAGTGCGTGTAAGTTTGTGTAAGTGCGTGTAAGTACATGTAAGTGAACGTAAGTGTGTGTAAGTGCATATAAGTACGTGTAAGTGCGTGTACGTGTAAGTGTGTGCACACACTTACACACACTTACACGCACTTACACGTACTTACACATAGTTACATGCACTTACATGCACTTACACGCACTTACAAACACTTACAAGCACTTACACGCACTTACACGTACTTACACACACTTACACATACTTACACGCACCTTCACGTACTTACACGCAGTTACACGCACTTACACGCACTTACAGGCACTTACACACACTTACACGCACTCACACGCATTTACACGTACTTACACGCACTTACACGTTCTTACACGCACTTACATGTACTTACACGCACATACACGCAATTATACACACTTACACGTACGTACACATACTTACACGAACTTACACGTACTTACCCGTACTGAAACGTACTTACACGCAGCTACACACACCTACACGCACTTACATGCACTTACTCACATACTTACATGTACTTACACGTACTTACATACACTTACACATACATACACGCACTTAAACGCACTTACATGCACTTACACGCACTTATACGCACTTACACGTACTTACACGTACTTACATACAGTTACACGCACTTACACGCACTTACACGTACTTATACGTACTTACACGTACTTACAGGCAGTTACATGCACTTACGTGCTTACACGCACTTACACGCACTTACACGCATTTACGAACACTTACATACACTTACACGCACTTATACCCACTTACACACACTTACACACACTTACACACACTTACACACACTTACACACACTTACATACACTTACACGCACTTACACGCACTTACACGCACTTACACGTACTAACACGTACTAACACGCACTAGCACGCACTTACACGCACTTACATGCACTTACACACACTTACATGCACTTACACACACTATCACACACTTACACATACTTACACATACTTACACACACTTACACGCACTTACACACACTTCCACGCACTTGTACACACTTACACGCACTTATACACACTTACACACACTTACACGCACTTACATGCACTTACACGCACTTATACGCAGTTGATTGCACTTGCACGTACTTACACGCACTTACACGAACTTACACGCACTTACACACACTTACACGAACTTACACGCACTTACACACACTTACACGAACTTACACGCACTAACAAACTTACTTACACGCACATACTTACATGCACGTACTAACACGTAACTGCATGTAAGTGCGTGTAATTGCGTGTAAGTGCATGTAAATGCGTGTAAGTGCGTGTAACTGCGTATAAGTGCATGTAAGTGCGTGTAATTACGTGTAAGTGCATATAAGTGTGTGTAAGTGCGTACAAGTATGTGGAACTGTGTGTAACTGCGTGTAACTGCGTGTAAGTGCGTATAAGTGTGTGTAATTGCGTGTATGTGCGTGTAATTGCGTGTAAGTGCATGTAAATACGTGAAAGTGTGTGTAAGCGTGTATAAGTGCGTGTAAGTACGTGTAATTGCGTGTAAGTGCATGTAAATGCATGTAAGTACGTGTATTAACACGTAACTACGTGTAAGTGCATGTAATTGCGTGTAAGTGCATGTAAATGCGTGTAAGTGTGTGTAAGTGCGTGTATTTTTGTGTAAGTGCGTGTAAGTGCGTATAAGTGCATGTAAGTGCGTCTAATTGCGTGTAAGTGCGTATAAATGCGTGTAAGTGCGTGTAGGTACGTGTAACTGCGTGTAACTGTGTGTAAGTATGTGTAAGTGTGTGAAAGTGTGTGTAAGTGCGTGTAAGTGCGTGTAAGTGCGTGTAATTGCGTTTAAGTGCATGTAAATGCGTGTAAGTGCATGTAAATGCATGTACTAACACGTAACTGCGTGTAAGTGCATGTAACTGTGTGTACGTGCATGTATATGCGTGTAAGCGCATGTAAATGCATGTACTAACACGTAACTGCGTGTAAGTGCATGTAAATGCATGTACTAACACGTAACTGGATGTAAGAGCGTGTAATTGCGTGTAAGTGCATGTAAATGCGTGTAAGTGCGTATAAGTGCGTATAAGTGCGTGTAAGTGCGTGTAATTGCGTGTAAGTGCATATAAGTGTGTGTAAGTGCGTGTAAGTACATGTAACTGCGTGTAACTGCGTGTAACAGTGTGTACGTGCGTGCAAGTGTGTGTAAGTGCATGTAAGTACGTGTAAGTGCGTGTAAGTACGTGTAAGTGCATATAAGTGTGTGTAAGTGTGTGTAAGTGCGTGTAAGTGCGTGTAAATGCGTGTAAGTGCGTGTAAGTGTGTGTAAGTGTGTGTAAGTGCGTATACGTGTGTGTAAGTGCGTGTAAGTATGTGTAAGTGTGTGTAAGTGCGAGAAAGTGCGTGTAAGTACGTGTAAGTGTGTATTCGTGCGTATACATGCGTGTAAGTACGTGTAAGTGCGTGTAAGTGTGTGTAAGTACGTGTAAGTGTGTGTAACTGTATGTAAGTGTGTGTAAGTGCGTGTAAGTGTGTGTAAGTGCGTGTAAGTGCATGTAAGTTTGTGTAAGTGTGTGTAAGTGCATATAAGTACGTGTAAGTGCGTGTACTTGTAAGTGCGTGCACACACTTACATGCACTTATACGCACTTACATGTATGTACTAACACGTAACTGCGTGTAAGTGCATGTAAATGCATGTAAGTGCATGTAAATGCATGTAAGTGTGTGCACACACCTACACACACATAAACGCACTTACACGCACATGTAAGTGTGTGTAAGTGCGGATAAGTGCGTATACGTGTGTGTAAGTGCGTGTTAGTGCGTGTAAGTATGTGTAAGTACGTATTCGTGCGTATAAGTGCGTATAAATGCGTGTAAGTGTGGTTAAGTACGTGTAAGTACGTGTAAGTGTATGTAAGTGTGTGTAAATGTGTGTAAGTGTGTGTAAGTATGTGTAAGTACATGTAAGTGTGTGTAAGTGCATATAAGTACATGTAAGTGTGTGTACGTGTAAGTGCGTGCACACACTTACACGCACTTACACGTACACGCACTTACATGTATGTACTAACACGTAACTGCGTTTAAGTGCATGTAAATGCGTGTAAGTGCATGTAAATGGGTATAAGTGCGTGCACACACTTACACGCACTTACACGCACTTACATGTATGTACTAACGCACTTACACGCACTTACATGCACTTACACGCACTTACACGCACTTACACGCACTTACATGCACTTACACTCACTTACACGTACTTACACGCACTTACATGCACTTACATGTATGTACTAACATGTAACTGCGTGTAAGTGCATGTAAATACGTGTAAGTGCGTGCACACACTTACACGCACTTACATGCACTTACATACATGTACTAACACGTAACTGTGTGTAAGTGCAGGTCAATGCGTGTAAGTGCATGTAAATGCATGTACAAACACGTAACTGCGTGTAAGTGCGTGTAATTGCGTGTAAGTGCATGTAAATGTGAGTAAGTGCGTGTAAGTACATATAAGTGCGTGTAAGTGCGTGTAATTACGTGTAAGTGCGTATACGTGCGTGTAAGTGCATACAAGTATGTGTAACTGCGTGTAACTGCGTGTAACTGCGTGTAAGTGCGTGTAAGTGTGTGTTAGTGCGTATAAGTGCGTGTAAGTACATGTAATTACGTGTAAGTGCATGTAAGTGTGTGTAAGTGCGTGTAAGTATGTGTAAGTGTGTGTAAGTGTGTGTGATTATGTGTAAGTGCATGTAAGTGCGTGTAAGTGCATGTAAATGCATGTACTAATATTTAACTGCATGTAAGTACATGTAATTGCGTGTAAGTGCATGTAAATGTGTGTAAGTGCATGTAAATGCATGTACTAACACGTAACTGCGTGTAAGTGCATGTAAATGCGTGTAAGTGCATGTAAATGCATGTAAGTACATGTAAGTGTGTGTAAGTGTGTGTAAGTACGTGTAAGTGCGTGTAAGTGTGTGTAAGTACGTGTAAGTATGTGTAAGTGCGTGTAAGTGCATATACGTGAATGTAAGTGCGTGTAAGTGCGTGTAAGTGTATGTAAGTGTGAGTAAGTGCGTGTAAGTATGTGTAAGTGTGTATTCGTGCGTATATGTGTGTGTAAGTACGTGTAAGTGTGTGTAACTGTGTGTAAGTGTGTGTAAGTGTGTGTAAGTGTGTGTAAGTGCATGTAAGTGTGTATAAGTGCGTGTAAGTGTGTGTAAGTCTATATAAGTATGTGTAAGTGCGTGTATGTGTAAGTGTGTGCACACACTTACACACACTTACACGCACTTACACGCACTTACATGCACTTACACGCAGTTACATGTACTTACACGCACTTACACGTACTTACACACACTTACAAGCACTTACACATACTTACACGCACTTAAACATACTTACACGTACTTACACGCACCTTCACACACTTACACACAGTTACACACACCTACACGCACTTACAAGCATTCACACATACTTACACACACTCACACGCACTTACACGCACTTACACGCACTTACACACACTTACACGCACTTACATGTACTTACACGCACATACACATAATTACACACACTTACATTCACTTACATGCACTTACACACACTTACATACAGTTACACGCACTTACACGTACTTACACGTACTCACACGTACTTACACGTACTTACACACAGTTACACGTACTTATACGTGCTTACACACACTTACACGCACTTACACGAATTAACACGCACTTACATACACTTACACACACTTACATGTACTTACACACACTTACACGCACTTACACGTACTTTCACACACTTACACACACTTACACGTACTTATAGGTACTTGCACGCACTTACACGCACTTATACGCACTTACACATACTTACACGTACTTACACGTACTTACACATACTAACACGCACTAACACGCACTTACACGTACTTACACACACTTACACGCACTTACACACACTTACACACACTTAGACACACTTACACACACTTACACGTACTTACACGCACTTACATGCACTTACACGCACTTACACACACTTACACACACTTAAATGTACTTAGACGCACTTACACGCACTTACACGTACTTACACGCACTTACATGCACTTACACACACTTACACGCACTTACACGCACTTACACGCAATTACACGCGCTTACATGCACTTACACGCATTATACGCACTTACACATACTTATACACACTTACACACACTTACGCGCACTTACACGTACTTATACGTACTTACACGCACTTACATGCACTTACACGCACTTACACACACTTACACACACTTACACGTCCTTACACACACTTACACGCACTTACACATAGTTACATGCACTTACACACACTTATACGCACTTGCATGCACTTACACGCATGTACACACTGTTACACGCAGTAACACCCACTTACATGCACTTACATGCACTTACACATACTTATACACACTTTCACACACTTACACATACTTACACGTACTTACACGCACTTACACACACTTACACGCACTTACACGCACTTACATGTACTTACATGCACTTACGCACGAATATGCACTTACACGCACTTACACGTACTTACTCACACTTACACACATACACACACATACTTACACGCACTTACACGCACTTATACGCACTTACACACACTTACACGTATTTACATGCACTTACATGTAATTACACACACTTACACGCAGTTGCACGCACTTATATGCACTTACGTGTACTTATACACACTTACACATATTTACACGCACTTACACGCACTTACACACACTTGTACGCACTTACACATACATAAACGCACTTACACGTACTTACACGCACTTACATGCACTTACATACACTTACACGAACTTACACGCACTTGCATGCACTTACACGCACTTACGTGCACTTACACGCACATACACACACTTACACGCACTTACAAGAACTTACATGCACTTACACCCACTTACACGCAGTTACACGTACTTGCACATACTTACACGCACTTACACCCACTTACACGCACTTACACGCACTTACATACACTTACACGCACTTACACACACTGACACATACTTACACGCACTTACACGCACTTATACGCACTTACATGCACTTTCATGCACTTACACGCAGTTATACGCACTTACACGCACTTACACGTACTTACGCACTTACACACACTTACACGCACTTACACACACTTACATGCACTGATATGCACTTACACGCACTTACACGTACTTACACGCACTTACACGCACTTACACGCACTTGCACGCACTTACACACACTTACACACACTTACACACACTTACACACACTTACACATACTTACACGTACTAACACGCACTTACACACACTAACATGCACTTCGACACACGTACACACAATTACACACACTTACACGCAATTACACGTACTTACACGCACTTACACGTACTTACATACACTTACAAGTACTTACACGCACTTACACGCAGTTATACACACTTACACGCACTTACACGCACTTACACGTACTTACATGCACTTACATACACTTATACGTACTTACATGTACTTATACGTACTTACACGCACTTACACGTACTTACACGCACTTACACGCACTTACACGTACTTACACGCACTTACATGCACTTACACGCACTTACACAAGCTTACATACACTTACACGCACTTACATACACTTATACGCACTTACATGCACTTACATGCACTAATATACACTTACACATACTTACACACACTTACATGCACTTACACACACTTATACGCACTTACACGCACTTACACACAATTACATGCACTTACATGCACTTACACGCATTATACGCACTTACACATACTTATACACACTTACACGCACTTACACGCACTTACACGTACTTATACGTACTTACATGAACTTACATGCACTTACACGCACTTACACACACTTACACACACTTACATGTCATTACACACACTTACACGCACTTATACATAGTTACATGCACTTACACACACTTATACGCACTTACATACACTTACACGAATGTACACACAGTTACACGCAGTTATACGCACTTACATGCACTTACACGCACTAACACATACTTATACACACTTTCACACACTTACACGTACTTACACGTACTTACACGCACTTACACACACTTACACGCACTTACACGCACTTACATGCAGTTACATAAACTTACACATACTTACACACACTTACACGTACTTACACGCACTTACATGTACTTATACGCACGAATACGCACTTACACGCACTTACTCACACTTACACACATATACACACGTACTTACACGAATTTACACACACTTATACGCACTTACACACACTTAAATACAATTACACACACTTACACGCCTTTACACGTACTTACATGCACTTACACGCACTTACACGCACTTACACGCACTTACACGTACTTACATGCACTTACACGCAGTTACACGCAGTTATACGTACTTACATGCACTTACACGCACTTATAAACACTTACACGCAATTACACACACTTACAAGCACGTATACGCACTTACACGCACTTACACGTATTTACATGCACTTACACGTAATTACACACACTTACACGCAGTTGCACGCACTTATATGCACTTACGTGTACTTACACACACTCACACACATTTACACGCACTTACACGCACTTACACGCACTTGCACACACTTGTACGCACTTACACATACATACACGCACTTACACGCACTTACACGCACTTCCATGCACTTACATGCACTTACACAAACTTACACGCACTTGCATGCACTTACACGCACTTACGTGCACTTACACGCACTTACACGCACTTACACGCACTTTCAAGAACTTACATGCACTTACACCCACTTACACGCAGTTACACGTACTTACACATACTTATACACACTTACACACACTTACACGCACTTACACGCACTTACATACACTTACACGCACTTACACACACTGACACATACTTACACGCACTTACACGCACTTATACGCACTTATATGCACTTACACGCAGTTATACGCACTTACACGTACTTACACGTACTTACGCACTTACACACACTTACACGCACTTACACGCACTTACACGCACTTACATGTACTTACACGCACTTACACACACTTACACACACTCACACACACTTGAACACACTTACACGTACTTACACACACTTACACGCACTTATATGCGCTTACATGCACTTACACGTACTTACACGCACTTACACGCACTTACACGCACTTACACGCACTTACACACACTTACACACACTTACACACACTTACACACACTTACACGTACTTCCACGCACTTATACACACTTACATGCACTTCCACACACGTACACAATATTACACACACTTACACTCAGTTACACGTACTTACACGCACTTACACGTACTTACACGCACTTACAAGTACTTACACGCACTTACAGGTACTTACACGCACTTACACGCACTTACACACACTTACATGTACTTACATACAGTTACACATACTTACACATACTTGCATGCACTTCCACACACTTACATGCACTTACACGCACTTACACACACTTACACGCACTCACACACACTTGCACACACACTTACACGTACTTACATGCACTTACACGCACTTACACGCACTTATCCGCACTTACACGTACTTACACACAGTTATACACACTTACACGCACTTACACGCACTTACACGCACTTACACGTACTTACATGCACTTACATGCACTTGTACATACTTATATGTACTTATACATACTTACACGCACTTACACGTACTTACACGCACTTACACGCACTTACACGC
>SZWC01003473.1:47391-62451 GCA_023375785.1 Penium margaritaceum
GTGTAAGTGTGTGTAAGTGTGTGTAAGTGCGTGTAAGTGCGTATAAGTGTATGTAAGTGCGTGTACGTGCGTGTAAGTGCGTGTAAGTACGTGTAAGTATGTGTAAGTGCGTGTAGGTGCGTGTTAGTGCGTGTAAGTGCGTGTAAGTGCATGTAAGTACGTGTAAGTGTGTGTAAGTGCGTGTAAGTGCGTGTAAGTGCGTATAAGTATGTGTAAGTGTGTGTAAGTGTGTGTAAGTGCGTGTAAGTGCATGTAAGTACATGTAAGTGTGTGTAAGTGTGTGTGAGTGCGTGTAAGTGTATGTAAGTGCGTGTAAGTACGTGTAAGTGCGTGTAAATACGTGTAAGCACGTATAAGTACGTGTAACTACATGTAACTGCGTGTAAGGACGTGTAAGTACGTGTAAGTACGTGTAACTGCATGTAAGTGCGTGTAGCTGTATGTAAGTGCGTGTAAGTGCGTGTAAGTACGTGTAAGTACGTGTAAGTGCATATAAGTGCGTGTATGTGTGTGTAAGTACGTGTAAGTACGTGTAAGTGCGTGTAAGTGCATATAAGTGCGTGTAAGTGCATGTAAGTGTGTGTGTAAGTGCGTGTAAGTGTGTGTAAGTGTGTGTAAATGTGTATAACGGTGTGTAAGTATGTGTAAGTGCGGGTAAGTACGTGTAAGTACGTGTAAGTGCGTGTAAGTGCGTGTAAGTGCGTGTAATTGCGTGTAAGTGCGTGTAAGTACATGTAAGTGCGTGTTAGTGCATGTAAGTACGTGTAAGTGTATGTAAATACATGTAAGTGTGTGTAAGTGTGTGTAAGTATGTGTAAGTGCATGTAAGTACGTGTAACAGTGTGTAACTGCATGTAAGTGTGTGTAAGTGTGTGTAAGTACGTGTAAGTGTGTGTAAGTGCTTGTAAGTACGTGTAAGTGCGTCTTTGTATGTATAAGTGCGTATAACTGCGTATAAGTGCGTGTAAGTGCGTGTAAGTGTGTGCACGCACTTACACGTACACGCACTTACACGTACGTATTTGCAATTATACGCACTTACACGCACTTATACGCACTTACACGCACTCACACACACTTACACACACTTACACGCACTTATACATAGTTACACACACTTACACGTACTTACACACACTTACATGCACTTACACACACTTACACGCACGTATACGCACGAATACTCTTTTACACGTACTTATACGCACTTACTCGTACTTACACACACTTACACGTACTTACATGCACTTACACGTACTTATATGCACTTACACACACTTACACACACTTACACACATTTACACACACTTACACGCACTCACACACACTTACATGCACTTACATGCACTTACACACACTTACACGTACTTACACGTACTTACACGCACTTACACGCACTTATACGTACTTACACGCAGTTACACGCCGTTGCACGCAGTTGAACGTACTTACACGCACTTACATGCACGTATACGCACTTACACGTAATTACATGCACTTACATGCACTTACTTACACTTGCACGTACTTACATGCATTTACATGCACTTACACGCAATTACACGCACTTACACACAGTTACACGCACTTACACGTACATACATGCACTTACTTGTATTTATACGCACTTACACATACTTACACGCACTTACACACTTACATACACTTACACACACATACACACACTTACACGCACTTACAAGCACTTGCACGCACTTGTACGCACTTACAAATACATACACATACTTACATGCACTTACACGCACTTACACGCACTTCCATGCACTTACACACACTTACACGTACTTACATGCACTTACACGTACTTATGCGCACTTACACGCACTTACACACACTTACACGTACTTACACGCACTTACAAGAACTAACATGCACTTACACCCACTTACACGCAGTTTCATGCACTTACATGCACTCACACACACTTACACATACTTACACGCACTTACACGTACTTACACGCACTTATACGCACTTACATGCACTTACATGCACTTACACATACTTACATGCACTTACAGGCACTTACATGCAGTTACATGTACTTACACGCACTTACACGCACTTATATGCACTTACGCACTTACACGCACTTACACGCACTTACAGGCACTTACACGCATTTACACACACTTACACACACTTAGACGCACTTACACATACATACACATACTTACACGTACTTATACGTAGATACACGTACTTACACGCACTTACACACACTTATACGTACTTGCAAACACTTACTCACACTTATACATACTAACACGCACTTACACGCACTTACACGTAGTTAATTGCACTTACATGAACTTACACACACTTACACGAACGTACACACACTTACAAACACTTGCAGGTACGTACACGCACTTACACGCACTTACACATACTTACACGTACTTACACGCACTTACACGCACTTACACGCAGTTATACACACTTACATGCACTTACACACACGTACACGTAGTTACACACTTACATGCAGTTACATGCACTTACACACACTTAAATGCACTTACACGCACTTACAAGCACATACACGCACTTACACACACTTACACGCACTTACACGTACTTACACATAATTACACATACTTACATGCAGTTACACGTACTTACACGTACTTACACACACTTGCACACACTTACAGGCACTTACACGTACTTACACACACTTACACGCACTTACACACACTTGCACGCACTTACACGTACTTACACGCACTTACACGCACTTACATGTACTTACATGCACTTACCCGCACTTACACGCACTTATACACAGTTATACACACTTACACATACTTACACACACTAATACATACTTACACGCACTTACATGCACTTATACGCACTTACATGCACTTACACGCACTTACATGTACTTACACGCACTTACACGTACTTACACGCACTTACACGTACTTATACGTACTTACATGCACTTACACGTACTTACACAAACTTACACGCACTAACACGCACTTACATACACTTACACGCACTTACACGCACTTACACGCACTTACACGCACATACATGTACTTACATGCACTTAAACGCACTTACACACAGTTAGACACACTTACACATTCTTACACACACTTAGATGCACTTACACGAATTTACACGCACTTACACTCACTTACATGCACTTACACACACTTACACACACTTAGACATACTTCTATGCACTTACAAACAGTTATACACACTTGTATGCACTTACACGCACTTACACGCATTTACGCGCACTTACACGGACTTACACGCAACTACACACACTTATACATACTTACACACACTTACACGTACTTACACACACTTACACGCACTTACACGTACTTACGCACACTTACATATATTTACACACACTAACACGCACTTACACGCAGTTACACGTACTTACACATACTTACACGCACTTACATGCACGTACACACACTTACACGAACATACACGCAGTTACACACACTTATACACACTTACATGCACTTACACGTACTTACACGCACTTACATGCACTTAGACGTACTTACACGCACTTACACGCACTTACACGCACTTACACACACTTACACACACTTACATGCACTTACACGCACTTACATGCACTTATACGCACTTACACGCACTTACATGCACTTACACGTACTTACACGCACTTACATGCACTTACACGTACTTACACGCACTTACATGCACTTACACGTACTTACACGCACTTACATGCACTTACACGTACTTACACGCACTTACATGCACTTACACGTACTTACACGCACTTACATGCACTTACACGTACTTACACGCACTTACATGCACTTACACGTACTTACACGCACTTACATGCACTTACACGTACTTACACGCACTTACATGCACTTACACGTACTTACACGCACTTACATGCACTTACACGTACTTACACGCACTTACATGCACTTACACGTACTTACACGCACTTACATGCACTTACACGTACTTACACGCACTTACATGCACTTACACGTACTTACACGCACTTACATGCACTTACACGTACTTACACGCACTTACACGCACTTACACGCACTTACACACACTTACACGCACTTACACGTACTTACACGCACTTACATGCACTTACACGTACTTACACGCACTTACACGCACTTACACGCACTTACACACACTTACACACACTTACATGCACTTACACGCACTTACATGCACTTATACGCACTTACACGCACTTACACGTAGTTATACGTACTTACACATACTTACACGCACTTACACGTACTTACACGCACTTATAAGCACTTACACACACTTACACGCACTTACACGTACTTACACGTACTTACACGTAGTTACATGCACTTACACGCACTTATACGCACTTACACGCACTTACACGCACTTACACACTGTTACACACAGTTACACACACTTACACACACTTACATGCACTTACACATACTTATGTACACTTACACGCACGTACACGCACTTACACGAACTTACACACACTTACACGCACTTACCCGCACTTACACACACTTACACGCACTTACACGCACTTACACGCAATTACACGTACTTACACGCAGTTAATTGCACATACACGCACTTACACGTACTTACACGAACTTACACGCACTTACACGCACTTACACGCACTGACATGTACTTATATGCACTTACATGCACTTACACGCACTTACACGCACTTACACGCACGTACACGCACTTACACGTACTTATACACGCTTATACACACTTACATACACTTACACGCACTTACATGCACTTACACACACTTACACGCACTGACACGCACTTACACGCACTTACACGCACTTACATGCACTTACATGCACTTACACGCACTTACATGCACTTACACGTACTTACATGCACTTACACGCACTTACATGCACTTACACGTACTTACATGCACTTACACGCACTTACATGCACTTACACGTACTTACATGCACTTACACGCACTTACATGCACTTACACGTACTTACATGCACTTACACGCACTTACATGCACTTACACGTACTTACATGCACTTACACGCACTTACATGCACTTACACGTACTTACATGCACTTACACGCACTTACATGCACTTACACGTACTTACATGCACTTACACGCACTTACATGCACTTACACGTACTTACATGCACTTACACGCACTTACATGCACTTACACGTACTTACATGCACTTACACGCACTTACATGCACTTACACGTACTTACATGCACTTACACGCACTTACATGCACTTACACGTACTTACATGCACTTACACGCACTTACATGCACTTACACGTACTTACATGCACTTACACGCACTTACATGCACTTACACGTACTTACATGCACTTACACGCACTTACATGCACTTACACGTACTTACATGCACTTACACGCACTTACATGCACTTACACGTACTTACATGCACTTACACGCACTTACATGCACTTACACGTACTTACATGCACTTACACGCACTTACATGCACTTACACGTACTTACATGCACTTACACGCACTTACATGCACTTACACGTACTTACATGCACTTACACGCACTTACATGCACTTACACGTACTTACATGCACTTACACGCACTTACATGCACTTACACGTACTTACATGCACTTACACGCACTTACATGCACTTACACGTACTTACATGCACTTACACGCACTTACATGCACTTACACGTACTTACATGCACTTACACGCACTTACATGCACTTACACGTACTTACATGCACTTACACGCACTTACATGCACTTACACGTACTTACATGCACTTACACGCACTTACATGCACTTACACGTACTTACATGCACTTACACGCACTTACATGCACTTACACGTACTTACATGCACTTACACGCACTTACATGCACTTACACGTACTTACATGCACTTACACGCACTTACATGCACTTACACGTACTTACATGCACTTACACGCACTTACATGCACTTACACGTACTTACATGCACTTACACGCACTTACATGCACTTACACGTACTTACATGCACTTACACGCACTTACATGCACTTACACGTACTTACATGCACTTACACGCACTTACATGCACTTACACGTACTTACATGCACTTACACGCACTTACATGCACTTACACGTACTTACATGCACTTACACGCACTTACATGCACTTACACGTACTTACATGCACTTACACGCACTTACATGCACTTACACGTACTTACATGCACTTACACGCACTTACATGCACTTACACGTACTTACATGCACTTACACGCACTTACATGCACTTACACGTACTTACATGCACTTACACGCACTTACATGCACTTACACGTACTTACATGCACTTACACGCACTTACATGCACTTACACGTACTTACATGCACTTACACGCACTTACATGCACTTACACGTACTTACATGCACTTACACGCACTTACATGCACTTACACGTACTTACATGCACTTACACGCACTTACATGCACTTACACGTACTTACATGCACTTACACGCACTTACATGCACTTACACGTACTTACATGCACTTACACGCACTTACATGCACTTACACGTACTTACATGCACTTACACGCACTTACATGCACTTACACGTACTTACATGCACTTACACGCACTTACATGCACTTACACGTACTTACATGCACTTACACGCACTTACATGCACTTACACGTACTTACATGCACTTACACGCACTTACATGCACTTACACGTACTTACATGCACTTACACGCACTTACATGCACTTACACGTACTTACATGCACTTACACGCACTTACATGCACTTACACGTACTTACATGCACTTACACGCACTTACATGCACTTACACGTACTTACATGCACTTACACGCACTTACATGCACTTACACGTACTTACATGCACTTACACGCACTTACATGCACTTACACGTACTTACATGCACTTACACGCACTTACATGCACTTACACGTACTTACATGCACTTACACGCACTTACATGCACTTACACACACTTACACGCACTTACACGCACTTACACGTACTTACATGCACTTACACGCACTTACATGCACTTACACACACTTAGACACACTTACATGCACTTACACGCACTTACACGCACTTACACACACTTACACGTACTTACACACACTTACACACTAACAGGCACATATACGCACTTACACACACTCACACGCACTTACACGTACTTACCAGCACTTACACGTACTTACACGCACTTACACGCACTTACGCACACTTACACACACTTACACGCACTTACACGCACTTACACACACTTACACGCACTTTCATGCACTTACATGCACTCACACGCACTTACACGCATTTACACGCACTTACACACTCTCACACACACTTACACACACTTACATGTACTTACACGTACTTACACGCACTTACACGCACTTACACACACATACACGCACAAACACACACATACACACACTTACACACGCACGCACACGCACACACATGCACACATACGTACTTGCATGTACTTGCACGCACTTACACAAACTTGCACGTACTCACACACACTCACATACACTTTCCCGCACGTATACGCACTTACACACACTTATACACACTAACACGCACTTACACGCACTTACGCGCACTTACACGCACTTACACGTACTTACACACACTTACATGCACTTACATGCACTTACACGCACGTACATGCACTTACACGTATTTACATGCACTTACACGCACTTACAGGCACTTACACATACCTATACGCACTTACGTGCACTTACACACACTTACACACACTTACACATACTTACATGCACTTACATGCACTTACACGCACTCACACGTACTTACACCCACTTAAACGTACTTATACACACTTACACGTACTTATATGCACTTACACGTACTTACATACACTTACATGCACTTACCCGCACTTACCCGCACGTACACACACTTACACGCACTTACCCACACTTACACACACGTACACGTACTTACACGCACTTACACTTACTTACACACACTTACACACACTTACACGTACTTACACGCACTTACACGCACTTACACGTACTTACACGCACTTACACGCACTTACACACACTTACACATACTTACACGTACTTACATGCACTTAGACGCACTCACACGTACTTACACGCACTTAAACGTACTTATACACACTTACACGCACTTACATGCACTTACACGTACTTACATGCACTTACATGCACTTACACGCACTTACATACACTTACACGCACTTACACGCACTTACACGCACTTACACGCACTTACACGCACTTACACGCACTTACATGCACTTACACGTACTTAGACGCACTATCACGCACTTACACACACTCACATGCACTTACACACACTTACAGGTACTTACACACACTTAAACGTACTTACACACACTTACACATACTTACATGCACTTACACGCACTTACACGCACTTACACGCAGTTACACACATTTGCACACACTTACACGCACTTATACGCACTAACACACACTTACACACACTTACACACAATTAATTGCACATACACGTACTTACACTCACTTACACAAACTTACACATACTTACACGCACTTATACGTACTTACACGCACTTACAAACACTCACATGCACTTACATGCACTTACACGCACTTACACACACTTACGTACACTTACACGCACTTACACACACTTACACGCACTTACATACACTTACACGTAGTTACACGCACTTACACGTAGTTACACGCACTTACACGCACTTACACGTACTTACACGCACTTCCAAGCACTTACACGCACTAACACGCACTTACACATACTTACACGCACTTACATGCACTTACACGCAGTTATGCACACTTACACGCACTTATATGCACTGACACACACTTACACGCACTTATACGCACTTACACGCACTTACACATACTTACACGCACTTATACGTACTTACATTCACTTACACACACTTACACATACTTACACGCACTTACACATAGTTACACGCAGTTATACACACTTACACATACTTACACATACTTACATGCACGTACACGTACTTACACGTACCTACACGCACTTACACGTACTGACATGTCCTTACACGCATTAACACGCAATTACACGCATTTATATGCACTTACACACACTTCCACACACTTACACGCACTTACCCGCACTTACACGCACTTACACGCACTTACACACACATACACATGCTTACACGTACTTACATGCACTTACACACACTTACACGCACTTACACGCACTTACATGCACTTACAAACACTCACACGCACTTACACGCACTTACACGCACTTATATGCACTTACACGCACTTACATGCACTTAACGCACTTACACGCACAAACACGCACTTACACGCACTTGCACGTACTTACACGCAGTTACATGCACTTACACGTGCTTACACGCACTTACATGCACTTACACGCATTTACACACACTTACATATACTTACACGCACTTACACGTACTTACATGCACTTACACGCACTTACACGCACTTACACGTACTTACACACACTTACCCACACTTACACGCACTTACACACACTTACACGCACTTATGCACACTTACACGGACTTACACGCACCTACACACACTTACACGTTCTTACACACAATTACACGCACGTACACGTACTTACACACACTTACACGCACTTACACGCACTTACACGTACTTACTCGCACTTACACGCACTTACACACACTTACACGCACTTACAGGCACTTACACGCACTTACATTCACTTATATGCGTTTACACGCACTTGCACGCACTTACACGCACTTACATGCACTTACATATACTTACACACACTTACACGTACTTACACGTACTTACACGCACTTACACGCACTTGTACACACTTACACGGACTTATACATACTTATACGTACTTACACGCACTTACACACACTTACACGCAGCTAATTGCACGTACACGTACTTACACGCACTTACACGAACTTAGACGCACTTGCACACACTTATACGTACTTACACGTACTTACAAACACTTACATGCACTTACATGTACTTACATGCACTTACACACACTTACACACACTTACACGCACTTACACCTACTTACACGCACTTACACGCACTTACATACACTTACACACAGTTACACGTACTTACACATAGTTACACGCACTTACATACACTTACACACACGTACACGTACTTACACACACTTACAAGCACTTACACGCACTTGCACGCACTTACACGCACTTACACACACTTACACGCACTTACACGCAGTTATGCACACTTACACGTACTTATATGAACTTACACACACTTACACGCACTCACACACACTTACACACACTTACACATACTTACACGCACTTATACCCACTTACATGTACTTACACGTACCTACACAAACTTACATGAACTTACACATAATTACATGCACTTACATGCACGTATACAAACTTACACATACTTACACGCACTTTCACGTACTTACACGCATTTACACGCACTTACACATACTTACACGCACTTACACGTACTTACACGCACTTACACGCACTTACACACACTTACACGTACTTACACACACTTGAACGCACTTACACGCAGTTATATGCACATACATACACTTATACGTACTTACATGCACTTACACGCACTTACACGCAGTTACACGCAGTTATACGCACTTACACGCACTTACACGCACTTACACGTACTCATACACACTTACAGACACTTACATGCACTTACACGCACTTACACGTACTTACACACACTTACACGTACTTACACGTACTTACATGCACTTACACGCAGTTACACACACACTTATACATACTTAGACGCAATTACACACACTTACTCGCACTTACACACACTTACACACACTTACACGTACTTGCACGCACTTATACATACTTACACGCACTTATACACACTTACACGCACTTATACACACTTACATGCACTTACACGCACTTACACGCACCTACATGCACTTACATGCACTTACATGCACTCACACGCACTTACACACACTTACACACACTTATACGTACTTACACGTATTTACATGCACTTAACGTACTTACACGCACTTACACGCACTTACACGCACTTGCACTTACTTACACACAGTTACATGCACTTACACGTGCTTACATGCACTTACACGCACTTACACGCATTTACACGCACTTACATATACTTACACGCACTTCCACGTACTTACATACACTTACACGCACTTACACGCACTTACACGTACTTACACACACTTACACGCACTCACACGCACTTACACACACTTACACGTACGTATGCACACTTACATAGACTTACACGCACCTACACGCACTTACACGTTCTTACACACAATTACACGCACTTACACGCACTTACACACACTTACATGCACTTACACATACTTACTCGTACTTACACGCACTTACACACACTTACACGCACTTACACACACTTACACGCACTTACAGGCACTTACACGTACTTACACGCACTTATACGCATTTACACGTACTTGCACGCACTTACACGCACTTACATGTACTTACACGTACTTACACGCACTTACAAGCGCTTACACGCACTTACACGTACTTACACACACTTACACATAGTTAATTGCACGTACACGCACTTACACGCACTTACACGAACTTACACGCACTAACACGCACTTATACGTACTTACATGTACTTACAAACACTTACATGCACTTACATGCACTTACATGCACTTACACGTACTTTCACACACTTACACGCACATACACCAACTTACACGCACTTACATGCACTTACACTCACTTACACACAGTTACACGTACTTACACATAGTTACACGCACTTACACACACTTACACGTACTTACACGCACTTACAAGCACTTACACGCAATTGCACACACTTACACGCACTTATATGCACTTACACGTACTCACACGCAGTTACGCACACTTACACACACTTATATGTACTTACACACACTTACACGCACTCACACGTACTTACACGCACTTACACGTACTTACACGTACTTATACCCACTTACACGTACTTACACGCACCTACACACACTTACATGAACTTACACATACTTACATGCACTTACACGCACTTATATGCACTTACACATACTTACACGCACTTACACGCACTTACACGCATTTACACGCACTTACACATACTTACACGCACTTACACGCACTCACACACACTTACATGCACTTACACACACTTACACGTACTTACACACACTTAAACACACTTACACGCAGTTACATGCACTTGCACACACTTATACGTACTTACACGCACTTACACGCACTTACACGCAGTTACACGCAGTTATACGCACTTACACGCACTTACACGCACTTACACGCACTTACACGCACTTACATGTACTTCTACGCACTTACACGTACTTACTGACACTTACACGAACTTACACGTACTTAAACGCACTAACACACATTTATACACACTTACACATACTTACACGTACTTACACGCACTTACTTGCACTTATACGCACTTACACACACTTACACGCACTAACACGCACATATACGAACTTACACGCAATTGTACACACTTACACACACTTATACGCACTTACATGTACTTACACACACTTACACGCACGTACACGCACTTACATACACTTACACGTACTTACACGCACTTACACGCACTTACACATACTTATACGTACTTACACGCACTTACAAGTACTTACACGCACTTACACGTACTTAGACATACTTACACGCACTTATATGTACTTACACGCAATTACACGTACTTACAACTACTTACAAGAACTTACATGCACTTGAACCCACTTACACGTAGTTACACGCACTTACACATACTTACACGCACTTACACGCACTTACACACACTTACATGCACTTACACACACTTACACGCACTCACATGCACTTACATGCACTTACACGTACTTACGCGCACTTACACGCACTTACATGCACTTCCATGCACTTACACGCACTTACAAGAACTTACATGCACTTAAACCCACTGCGAACAATTTGTCGAGCCATTGGGTCCCAGAGGCAATATGACTGGTTGTTGTCGTCGTAGCCCACGAGAATGCCATTCTTGGTGTGGGAACCCAGTTTGTCGTGGGCTGATGGCGTGACCCAGGCATAGGCCGTACTGCCAAATACTTTGAGATGGCCTAAATACATAGTGTTCCACACACTTACACGGATTTACTCGCACTTACAAGCACTTACACGCACTTACACGCACTTGCACGCACTTGTACGCACTTCCACATATTTACACGCACTTACATGTACTTACACGCACTTACACGCACCAACATGTACTTACACGTACTTAAACACACTTACATGTACTTATACGCACTTGCGCGGACTTACACGCACTTACACGCACTTACATGCACTTACACGCACTTACAAGAACATACATGCACTTAAACCCACTTACACGTAGTTACACACACTTACACATACTTACACGTACTTACACGCACTTACACACACTTACATGAACTTACACACACTTACACGCACTCACACGCACTTACATGCACTTACACGCACCTACACGCACTTACACACTGTTACACGCTGTTATACGCACTTACATGCACTTACACGCACTTACATGCACTTACACACTTACACACACTTACACGTACTTATACCCACTTACACACACTTACACGCACTTACACGTACTTACACGCACTTACATGCACTTACACTCACTTACAAGTACTTACACGTACTTACACGCACCTACACGTACTTGCACACACTTACACTCACTTACATGCACTTACACGCACTTACACGCACTTACACGCACTTAAACGCACTTACACAAAGTTAATTGCACTTACACGTACACGAACGTACACGCACTTACACGTACTTACACGCACTTACAAACACTTACACATACTTACATGTACATACACGTACTTATACACTCTTACATGCACTTACACGCACTTACACGCACTTACACGCACTTATACGCACTTACACATACTTGCACACACGTACACGCAGTTACACGCACTTACACGCAGTTACACGCACTTACACATACTTACATGCACTTGCACACACTTACACGACTTACATGTACTTAGACATACTTATACACACTTACACGCACTTACACGCACTTACACGTACTTACACGTACTTACACGCACTTACACGTACTTACACGCACTTACATGCACTTACCCGTACTTACACGTACTTACACACAGTTACACACAGTTACACACAATTACACGCACTTGCACACACTTACACATACTTACACGTACTTACATGCACTTACACGCACTTACATGCACTTACACACACTTACATGCACTTATACGCACTTACACGCACTTACACACACTTACATGCACCTACACGCACTTACACAAACTTACACGCACTTACACGCACTTACACGCACCTACATACACTTACACGCACTTACACGTTCTTACACGCACGTACACGCACTTACGTGCACTTACAAGCACTTACACATGCTTATACGCACTTACACGCACTTACACGCACTTACACACACTTACACGCACGTACACGCAGTTACAGGCACTTACACATACTTATATGTACTTGCATACACTTATAAGCACTTACACGCACTTACACATACTTACACGCACTTACACGCACTTACACGCACTTACACGCACTTACACATACTTTCACGCACTTACACGTACTTACACGCTCTTACACGCACTTACACGCACTTACCCGCACTTACACGCACTTCCACGCACTTGCACACACTTACACGCACTTACACGCACGTACACATACTTACACACGCTTACATGTACTTACACGCACTTACATGCACTTACACATACTTACATGCACTT
>SZWC01003473.1:62614-74633 GCA_023375785.1 Penium margaritaceum
ACTTACATGCACTTACACGCACTTACACGCACTTACACGCACTTACACGCACTTACACATACTTTCACGCACTTACACGTACTTACACGCTCTTACACGCACTTACACGCACTTACCCGCACTTACACGCACTTCCACGCACTTGCACACACTTACACGCACTTACACGCACGTACACATACTTACACACGCTTACATGTACTTACACGCACTTACATGCACTTACACATACTTACATGCACTTACACATACTTACACGCACTTACATGCACTTACATGCAATTACACACACTTACACGAACTTACACGCACTTATATGCACTTACACGCACTTACATCCACTTACACGTACTTACACGCACTTACACGTACTTACACATACTTACACGCACTTACACGCACTTACATGCAGTTACAGGCACTTACACGTACTTACACGCAATTACATGCACTTACACGCATTTACACGCACGTACACACACTTACACACACTTATACGTACTTACATGCACTTACACACACTGACACACATTTACACACACTTAGGCACACTTCCATGCACTTACACGCACTTACATGCACTTACGCGCGCTGACACGGACTTACACGCACCTACACACACTTACACGTACTTACACACACTTACACGCACTTACACATACTTACACGCACTTACACGCACTTACACACACTTACACACACTTGCACGCACTTACACGCACTTACACGCACTTACACGTACTTACATGCACTCACACATACTTACACACACTTACACGCACTTACACGCACATACACGCACTAACACGCCTTTACAACCACTTACATGTACTTACACGCACTTACACACACTTACACGCACTTATACGCACTTACACGCAATTACACGCACTAACAAGCACTTATAAGAACTTACATGTACTTACACGCACTTACACGCACTTACACGCACTTATGCACATTTACATGCACTTACACATACTTACACACACTTACACACACTTACACGTACTTAGACACACTTACACGCACTTATACATTCTTACACACACTTGCACACACTTATACGCACATACATGCACTTACACACACTTATACACGCTTACACGCACTTACACGCAGTTAATTGCACTTACACGTACTTACACCCACTTACACAAACTTACACACACTTACACACACTTACACATACTTACACGCACATACAAAGACTTACACACAATCACACACACTTACACATACTTACACGCACTTACACGCACTTACACGCACATACACGTACTTACACGCAGTTACACACACTTACACACACTTACACGCACTTACACACACTTACATGCACTTACACACACTTACACGTACTTGCATACACTTACACACACTTACACGTACTTACACGCACTTACATGCAGTTAATTGCACTTACACGCACTTACACGCTCTTACACGAACTTACACGTACTTACACGCACTTACACATACTTGCACATACTTACACGCACTTACACGCACTTACACATACTCAAACGCACTTAAACGCACTTACACGCACTCACATATACTTACACGCACTTACACATACTTATACGCACTTACACGTACTTACACACACGTACACGCAGTTACACGCACTTATTCGCAGTTACACGCACTTACACACACTTACACGCACTTATACGCACTTACAAGAACCTACACGCACTTACACGCACTTACATGCACTTACACGCACTTACACATACTTAAAGGCACTTATACGCACTTACACGTACTTACACGCACTTACACGTACTTACAAGAAGTTACACGTACATACACGTACTTACACGCACTTACACGCACTTACACATACTTACACGCATTTACACACACTTACACATACTTACACGTACTTGCACACACTTGCACACACTTACACGCACTCACACGTACTTACACACATTTACACGCACTTATACACACTTACACGCAGTTAATTGCACTTACATGCACTTACACACACTTACACAAACGTACACGCACTTACACGCACTTACACATACTTACATGCACATACAAAGACTTACACACAATTACACGCACTTACACGCACTAACACGCACTTATACGCACTTACACGTACTTACACGCACTTACACACACTTACACGCACTTACACGCACTTCCATGCACTTACATGCACTTACATGCACTTACACGTACTTGCACACACTTACATGCACTTACACGTACTTATACGCACTTACACGTACTTACACACACTTACACGCAGTTAATTGCGCTTACACCCACTTTCATACTCTTACACGAACGTACACGCACTTACACGCACTTACACGTACTTACACGCACTTACAAACACTTACACATACTTACATGCACTTACACGCACTTACACACACTTACACGCAATTACACGCACTTACACGCACTTACATGCACTTATACGCACTTACACACACTTACACACACGTACACGCAGTTACACACAGTTACACATACTTACACGCACCTATATGCACTCATATGCACGTACACGCACTTACACGCACTTACATGCACTTACACACACGTACACGCACGTACATGCACTTATATGCACTTACAAGCACTTACATATAGTTACACTCACTTACATGCACTTACACATACTTATACGCACTTACACGCACTTACACGTAGTTACACGCACTTAGACGTGGTTACATGCACTTACATGCACTCACACGCATTTACACACACTTACACATACTTACACGCACTTACACGCACTTACACGTACTTACACGCACTTACCCGCACTTACACGGAATTACACATACCTACACGTACTTACACGCACTTACACGCACTTACACGCACTTACACGCACTCACACGTACTTATACGCACTTATACGTACTTATATACACTTACACGTACTTACACGTACTTATACGCACTTACACGCACTTACATGCACTTACACACACTTACACGCACTTACACGTACTTATACGTACTTATACATACTTACACGTAATTACATGCACTTACAAGCACTTACAAGAACTTACACGCACTTACACGTACTTACACGCACTTACACATATGTACACACACTTACACGTACTTACACACACTTACATGGACTTACACGCACTTACACGCACTTGCACACACTTACACGCACTTACACGCAGTTACATGCACTTACATGCACTTACACACAGTTTATTGTACTTACACGCACTTAAACGTACTTGCACAAACTTACACGTACTTACACGCACTTACACGTACTTACACGCACTTATAAAGACTCGCACGCAATTACACGTACTTACACGCATTTACACGCACGTACACAAACTTACACGCACTTGCACGCACTTACACACACGTACACGTACTTACACGCACTTACACACACTTACACGCAGTTACACGCACTTACAAGCACTTACACGCACTTACACGCACTTACACGTACTTACACGCACTTACACGCACTTACACGTAGTTACACGTACTTCCACGCACTTACAGGAACTTACACAGACTTACACGCACTTACATGCACTTACATGCACTTACACACACTAATACGCACTTACATGTCCTTACACGCACTTACATGCAATTACACACACTTACACGCACTTACACGTACTTACAAGTACTTACCCACACTTACACACACTTAGGTGACTCGTGACGCGAGGTGAAGAGGCCGGCGAGAGCCGAATGACGTGACCGCAGCAAACCCATCTAGGATGGAACCTCGTTCGCCGAACACGCCGACGCGGAATCGGACCCAAGCTGATCGGATCAAACAGTCACCAAGGTAACCGCTTCCGGAAGGGAGCCCGGTGGGAGGGATTTTCTGCCTGGACCATCTTAAAAACCAAAAAATAAAAAATAAAAAAATTACACACACTTATACGTAGTTACACATACTTACACACACTTACACGCACATACACGCACTTACACACACTTACATGTACATATACGTACTTATATGCACTTACACGCACTCACACGCACTTACACGCACTTACCCGCACTTACACGTACTTATACGCATTTACATGCACTTACACGTACTTACACACACTTACACGCACTTACATGTACTTACATACACTTACACGCACTTACATGCACTTACACGCACTTACACACACTTACACACACTTATACGCAGTTACACGCACTTACATGTGCTTACACGCACTTACACGCACTTACACGCATTTACATACACTTACATACACTTGCACACACTAACACGCACTTACACATACGTACACACACTTACACGCACTTACACGCACTTACACACACTTATACACACCTACACATACTTACACACACTTACACCCACTTACGTGTACTTACACGGACTTACACGCACCTACACGCACTTATACATACTTACACACACTTACACGCACTTATACGCATGTACACGCACTTACACATACTTACATGTACTTACACACACTTACACGCACTTACACGCACTTACACGCACTAACACGTACTGACACGTACTTACATGCACTTACACGCAGTTACACACACTTACACGTGCTTATACGTACTTACATGCACTTACACGCACTTACACACACTTACACGCACTTACACACACTTACATGCACTTACACGTACTTACACATACTTACACGCACTTACGTACACTTACACGGACTTACATACACCTACACATACTTACACGCACTTACACGCACTTACAAGCACTTACACGCACTTATATGCACTCATACGTATTTACATGCACTTACACACACTTACACGCACTTACACGCACGTACACACACTAACATGCACTTACACACACTTACACGCACTTATATGCACTTACACGCACCTATACACACTTACATGCAATTATATGCACTTACAAGCACTTACAAGAACTTACACGCACTTACACACACTTACATATACTTATGCGCACTTACACGCACTTACACGCACTTACACGTACGTACACACACTTACACGCACTTACACACACTTACATGCACTTAAACGCACTTACACAAACTTGCACACACTGACATGCACTTACACACACTTACACACACTTACACACACTTACACACACTTACACGCAATTAATTGCACTTACACACACTTAAACACACTTGCACAACTTACACGTACTTACACGCACTTATACATACTTACACGCACTTACAAAGACTTGCACGCAATGACACGCACTTACACGCACTTACACGCACATACACGCACTTACACGCACTTGCATGCACTTACACGCACTTACATGCACTTACATGCACTTACACACACTTACACACAGTTACACGCACTTACAAGCACTTACACGTACTTACACGCACTTACACGTACTTACACACACTTACACGCACTTACACGCAATTACACGCACTTCTACGCACTTACAGGCACTTAAACACACTTACACGAACTTACATACACTTACATGCGTTTACACACACTTACATGCACTTACACGCACTTACATACAGTTACACGCTCTTACACACACTTACGCACTTACACGCAGCTACATGCACTTACATACACTTATACACACTTACACGTACTTATACGCACTTACACACACTTACACACACTTACACGGACTTACATGCACCTACACACACTTACACATACTTACACACAGTTACAAATACTTACACGCACTTACACGTACTTACACATACTTACACGTACTTACACGCACTTACACACACTTACACGCACTTATACGCAATTATACGCACTTACACACACTTACATGCACTTACACGCACTTGTACACACTAACACACACTTACACGCACTAAAACGTACTTACACGTACTTACACGTACTTACACGAACTTACACGCACTTACACGTACTTGCACACACTTACACGCACTTATATGCACTTACACGCACTTACGCACACTTTCACGGACTTATACGCACCTACACGCACTCATACATACTTACACACACTTACACGCACTTACACACACTTACACGCACTTACACACACTTATACGCACTTACACGCACTTACACACACTTACACGCACTTACACGCACTTACACGTACTTACATGTACTTACAAGCACTTACATGCACTTACACGTACTTACACGCACTTACACGTACTTACATGTACTTACATGCACTTACACGTACTTACACGCACTTACACGTACTTGCACACACTTACACGCACTTATATGCACTTACACACACTTACACGCACCTATACGCACTTACACACAGTTAATTACACTTACATGTACTTACACGCATTTTCACAAACTTACACACACTTACACGCACTCATGCGTACTTACACACACTTACAAACACTCTCATGCACTTAGACGTGCTTACACGAACTTACACGTTCTTACACGTACTTACACGCACTTACACGCACTTACATGCACTTACACGCACTTACACACACTTACACGCAGTTGCACACACTTACACGTAGTTACACGCACTTACACGCACTAACACATACTTACAGGCACCTACAAGCACTTACACGCACGTACCCATACTTATACACACTTACACGCACTTACACGCACTTATATGCAGTTACGCGCACTTACACGTACTTACATGCACTTACACACACTTACACACACTTACATATACTTACACGCACTTACATGCACTCACACGCACTCACACGCACTTACACGCACTTATACTCACTTACATGTACTTACACACACTTACACATACTTACACGCACTTACACATACTTACATGCTCTTACACGTACTTACACACAATTACACCCACTTACATGTACTTACACGCACTTATACGCACTTATATGCACTTACACGCACTTATACACACACTTACACACACTTACACGCACTTACATATACTTACACGTACTTACACGCACTTATACACACTTACATATACTGATACACACTTATACATACTTACACGTACTTAAACACACTTACACGCACTTACACACAGATACATGCACTTACACACACTTACACACACTTACACGCACTTACACACACTTATATGCACTTACACGTACTTAGACGCAATTATACGCAGTTACATGTAGTTACACGCACTTACACGCACTTACACGCACTTACACATACTTATACACACTTATGCACAATTACACATACTTACACACACTTACACATGTTTACACACACTTACACGCACTAACACGCACTTACACGTACTTAGACGCAGTTACACACACTTACACATACTTACACGCACTTACACGCACTTACATGCACTTACACGCACTTACTCACAGTTATATGCATGCATATGGACTTACACGCACTTACACGTACTTTTTCACACTTACTCGTACTTACACGCACTTACACGCACTTACATGCACTTACACGCACTTACATGCACTTACACGCACTTATACGCACTTACACACAGTTACACACAGTTACACGTACTTACATGTACTTATACGTACTCACACGCACTTACCCACACTTACACGTACTTATACGTACGTACACGCACTTACATGCATTTACATGCACTTATACGCAATTACATGTACTTACACGCAGTTGCACGCATTTACACGCACCTACACGCACTTACACGTACTTACATAGTGTTCCACGTACTTACACGCACGTACACGCACTTACACGCACTTCCACGTACTTACACGCACTTGCACGCACTTGTACGCACTTACACATACTTACACGTACGTACACGTACATACACGCACTTACACGTACTTACATGCACTTACATGCACTTACATGCACTTACACACACTTACATGCACTTACACACACTTACGCACACTTACACGTACTTACACGCACTTACACGCACTTACACGCACTTACAAGAACTTACATGCACTTACACCCACTAACACGCAGTTACACACACTTATATATACTTACACGCACTTACACACAGTTATACGCAAGTACACGTACTTATACGCACTTACACGTACTTACATGCACTTACACGCACTTACACGCAATTATACGCACTTACACGTACTTACACGCACTTACACGTACTTACGCACTTACACGCACTTACACACACTTACACACACTTACACGCACTTACACGCACTTTTACACACTTGCACGCACTTACACACACTTACACGCACTTACACGCACTTACACACACTTACACACACTTACACAAACTTACACGCACTTATACGGACTTACACGCACTTACACGCACTTACACACACTCTCACGTACTTGCACACACTTATACGCATTTACACGCATTTACACGCACTTACATGCACTTACAGGCACTTACACGCAGTTAATTGCACTTACACGCACTTACATGCACTTACATGCACTTACACGTACTTACACGCACTTACACATACTTACACGCACGTACATGTACGTACACGCACTTACACGCACTTACACGTACTTACACGCACTTACACATACTTACACGCACTTACATGCACTTACATGCACATACACGCACTTACACGCACTTACACGCACTTGCACACACTTACACACACTTACACGCTCTTACACGCACTTACATACACTTACACGTACTTACACGCAGTTAATTACACTTACACACACTTACACGTACTTACGCAAACTTACACGCACTTACACGCACTTACACGTACTTACACGTACTTACACGCACTTACAAACACTTACATACACTTACACGTAATTACACGCACTTACACGAACTTACACGCACTTACACGCACTTACACGCACTTACACGCAGTTACACGCACTTACACACAGTTACACGCACTTACACGTACTTACACGTACTTACACGCACTTACAAGAACTTACACGCACTTACACGCACTTACACGCACTTACACACACTTACACGCACTTACACGTACTTACACGCAGTTACACGCACTTATTCACCCTTACACGTACTTACACGTACTTACAGACACTTACACGTACTTATACGCACTTACACACACTTACACACACTTACACGCAGTTACATGCACTTATACACACTTATACATAGTTACACGTACTTACACGCACTTACACGCAGTTACTCGCAGTTACACGCAGTTACACGTACTTACACGCACGTACACGCACTTACACGTGCTTATACGCACTTACATACACTTACACGCACTTACAAGCACTTACTCACACTAACACACACTTACACGCACTTACACGCAGTTAAACACATTTACACATACTTACACGCACTTACACACAATTACACACACTTACACGCACTTACACGTACTTACACGTACTTACAAGAACTTGCACACACTTACACGCACTTACACGCACTTACAAGCACTTATACACACTTACACGCAATTCCACGCACTTACAAGCACTTACAATAATTTACACGTACTTATACGCACTTACACGCACTTACGCGCACTTACACGCACTTACACACACTTACACACACTTACAAGCACTTGTACGCACTTACACACACGTACGCGCACTTACACACACTTACATGCACTCACACGCAATTACACGCATTGACAAGCACTTACAAGAACTTACACGTACTTACAAACACTTACACATACTTACGCGCACTTACACACACTTATACGCACTTACACGTACTTACACACACTTACACGCACTTACACACACTTACAAGCACTTTCACGTACTTACACCCACTTGCACACACTTACACGTACTTACACGTACTTACACGCACTTACACGTACTTACAGTTATATGCACTTACATGCACTTAAACGCACTTACACGTACTTACACACACTTACACGCATATACACGTACTTACATGTACTTCCACGCACTTACACGCACTTACACGCACTTACACGCAGTTACATGTACTTACACGTACTTCTATGCACTTACACGCACTTACACGCACTTACACGCTGTTATACGCAGTTACACACACTTACACACACTTACACGCACTTACACGTACTTATACGCACTTACATGCACTTACATGCACTTACACACACTTACAAGTACTTACACGCACTACAACATACTTACACGCACTTACACACAGTTACACACACTTACACATACTTATACACACTTACACACACTTACACGCACTTATACACACCTATACGCACGTATACGCACTTACACGTACTCACATGTACTTACTCGTACTTACACATACTTACACGTACTAACACGCACTTATATGCACTTACACGCACTTACACACACTTACACGAACGTATACTCACTTACACGCACTTACAAGCACTTGCACGCACTTACACGCACTTACACACACTTACACGCACTTATACGCACTTACACACAATTACAATCACTTACAAGCACTTACAAAAACTTACACGTACTTACACGCACTTACACGTACTTACGCGCACTTACACACACTAACACACACTTACTCATACTTACACATACTTGTACACACTTACAAGAAATTGTACACACTTACACGCACTTACACGCACTTACAAGCACTTACAATAACTTACACGCACTTATACGCACTAACACACACTTACGTGCACTTACGCACACTTACACGCACTTACACACACGTACACACACTTACACACACTTACACACACTTACCCGTACTTACCCGCACTTACATGCACTTGCCCACACATACACGTAGTTAATTGCACTTACAGGCACTTACACAGACTTACACAATTTTATACATACTTACACGCACTTACACGTACTTACATGCACTTACAAACACTTACACACAATTATACGCACTTACATGCACTTACACATACCTATACGCACTTACACGCACTTACACACACTTACACGTACTTACACCCACTTACATACACTTACACACACTTACACGCAATTTCACATACTTACACGCAGTTACACGTACTTACACGCACTTGCATGCACTTACACGCACCTACAAGCACTTACACGCAGTCCCACGCACTTACACATACTTACACGCACTTACACACACTTATACGTACTTACATGCAGTTACACGTACTTACACGCACTTACAGGCACTTACACACAATTTCACGCACTTACCCGCACTTACACACACTTACACGTACTTACACACACTTACACGCACTTATATGTACTTGTACGCACTTACACGCGCTTACACGCAGTCACACGCACTTACACACACTTACATACACTTACATGTACTTACACGTACTTACCCACACTTACACGCAATTACACATAGTTACAGACACTAACACATACTTACACGTACTTACACGCACTTACACACACACGTACATGCACTTACACACACTTACATGCACTTTCACGCACTTACACGCACATACACGCACTTACGTGTACTTACACGCGCTTACACACACTTACATGCACTTACATGCACTTACACACACTTCCACGCACTTACATGTACTTGCACGTACTTGTACGTACTTACACATACTTATCCGCAGTTAGACGCACTTACACGTACTTACACATACTTACACACAACTAATTGCACTTACACGCACTTACATGCACTTACACGAACTTACATGCACTTACATGCACTTACACGTACTTCCACGCACTTACGAATACTTACACGTACTTACACACACTTACACGCACTTACATGCACTTACACGTACATACTCGCACTTACACATACTTACACGCACTTACATGCACTTATACGCACTTACACGCCCTAACACGCACTTACACGCACTTACACAAACTTACACGTACTTACATGCACTTACACGCACTTACACGCACTTCCACGTACTTACATGCACTTGCACACACTTACATGCACTTACACGCTCTTACACGCACTTACACGCACATACACGCACTTACACGCAGCTAATTACACTTACACGCACTTACACGTACTTACACGCACTTACAAACACTTACATGCACTTACACGTACTTACACGTACTTACACACACTTACACGCACTTACATGCACTTACA
>SZWC01003473.1:74721-87753 GCA_023375785.1 Penium margaritaceum
ACTTACATGCACTTACACGCACTTACACGCACTTCCACGTACTTACATGCACTTGCACACACTTACATGCACTTACACGCTCTTACACGCACTTACACGCACATACACGCACTTACACGCAGCTAATTACACTTACACGCACTTACACGTACTTACACGCACTTACAAACACTTACATGCACTTACACGTACTTACACGTACTTACACACACTTACACGCACTTATACGCACGTACACACACTTACACGCACTTTCACGCACTTACACGCACTTACACACACTTACACGCAGTTACACGTAGTTACACGTGGTTACATGCACGTACCCGCACTTACACATACTTACACACACTTACAATCACTTACACGTACTTACACGCACTTACACGTACTTACAGGCACTTACACGCACTTCCACGCAGTTACACGTAGTTACACACACTTACACACACTTACACGTACTTACACGCACTTAGACATACTTACACGCACTTACACGCACTTACACACACTTACACACACTTCCACACACTTACACACACTTACACATACTTACACACACTTATACACACTTACACACAGTTACATACACTTACACACACTTATACGCACTTACACGCACTTACACGCACTTACATGCAGTTACACATAGTTACACGCAGCTACACGCACTTACACGCACTTACACATACTTATACGCACTTACACACACTTACACACACTTACACGCACTTACACGTACTTACACGCACTTACATGTACTTATACACAGTTACACACACTTATACGTACTTACACGCACTTACACGCACTTACACATACTTACACGTACTGAAACGCATGTATACGCACTTAGACGCACTTACATGCACTTACTCGCACTTACACGCACTTACACGAACTTACACGCATAAACGTACTTACACCCACTTACACACACTTCTACGCACTTACATGTACTTACACACACTTACACACACTAACACGTACTTACACGCACGTACACTCATTTACACGCACTTACAAGAACTTGCACACACTTACACGGACTTGTACGTACTTACACGCACTTATATATACGTACACACAATTACACGCACTTACAATAACTTACACGCACTTACACGCACTTACACACACTTACGCGCACTTACACGTACTTACACGCACTTACAAGCACTTACACACACTTGCACGCAGTTACACACACTTACATGTACTTACACGCACTTACATGCACTTGCATACACTTACACACACTTACTCGCACTTATACGCACTTACACGCACTTACACGCACGTACACACAATTAATTGCACTTACACGCACTTACACGCACTTACACAAACTTACACGCACTTATACGCACTTACACGTACTTACTCTTACTTACAAATACTTACACGTAATTACATGCACTTATACGCACTTACATGCACTTACATGCACTTACACACACGTACACGCATTTACACACACTTACATACACTTACACATACTTACACACACTTACACACAGTTACACGCACTTATACGCAGTAACACACAGTTACACGCACTTACACGCACTTACACGCACCTACAAGCACTTACACGCACTTATACGTACTTCCACGTATTTACACACACCTATACACAATTACATGCACTTACACGCACTTACATGTACTTACACGCACTTACATGTACTTACCCACATTTACACGCACTTACATACAGTTATGCACACTTACACGCACTTACACGCACTTACACACACTTACATGCACTTACACGCACTTACATGTACTTTCACGTACTTACATACACATACACGCACTTACGTGTACTTACACGCACTGACATGCAGTTACACACACTTACACGCACTTACAAGTACTTACACAGTATTCCACGTACTTACACGCACTTACACGCACTTACACGCACTTCTACGCACTTACATATACTTGCATACACTTGTACACACTTACACATACTCTAACGCACTTACACACACTTACATACACTTACACGCACTTACATGCACTTACACACACTTACACGCACTTACATGCACTTACATGCACTTACGCACACTTATACGCACTTACACGCACTTACACGCACTTACACGCACTTACAAGAATGTACATGAACTTAAATCCACTTACACACAGTTACAGACACTTACACATACTTACACGCACTTACACGCACTTACATGCTCTTACACGCACTCACATGCACTTACATGCACTTACACACACTTATACGCACTTACACGTACTTACACGCTCTTACACACACTTACACATACTTACACGCACTTACACGCACGTACACGTACTTGCACACACTTATACGCAATTACACGCACTTACACGCACTTACACGCACTTACAAGCACTTACACGTACTTACACGCAGTTAATTGTACTTACACGCAGTTAATTGTACTTACACGCACTTACATGCACTTACACAAACTTATACGCACTTACACGCACTTACACGTACTTACACACACTTACAAATACTTACACGTAGTTACACGTACTTACACGTACTTACACAGACTTACACACACTTACACGCACTTACACATTCTTACACGTACTCACACTTACGTACATGCACTTACACGCACGTACACACACTTACACACACTTACATGCACTTACACGCACTTACACGCACTTACACACACTTACATGCACTTGCACACACTTACACGCACTTACACGCTCTTACACGCACTTATACACACTTACACGCACTTACACGCAGTTAATTGTACTTACACGCACTTATACGTACTTACACGAACTTATACGTACTTACACACACTTACACGTACTTACACGCACTCACAAACACTTACGTGCACTTACACGTACTTCCACATACTTACACCCACATACATGCACTTACACGCACTTACATGCACTTACACGCACTTACACACACTTACACGCACTTATACGCACTTACACACACTAACACACAGTTACACACAATTACATACAATTACACACACTTACACGCACTGACACGCACTTACACGCACTTACAAGCACCTACACCCACTTACACGCACTTATATGCACTTACACGTACCTACAGGCACTTATATCCACTTACACGTAATTACACGCAGTTACACGTACTTACACGCACTTACACGTACTCAGACGCACTTACACATACTTACATGCACTTACACGCACTTACACGTACTTACATGCACTTACACACACTTACACGTACTTACACACACTTACACGTACTTACACGCAGATACATGCACTTACACACACTTATACGCACTTACACGCACTTACACGCACTTACATGCAGTTACACGTAGTTACACATACTTACACACACTTACACGCACTTACAAATACTTAAATGCACTTACACGTACTTACACACACTTACACACACTTACATCACTTACACGCACTTACACACTTACACGTACTTACACACAGTTACACACACTTACTCGTACTTACACCCAGTTGCACGCAGTTACACATACTTACACGCACTTACACGCACTTATACATATGTTTACGCACTTACACGCACTTACATGCACTTTCTCGCACTTACACGCACTTACAAACACTTACACGCACTTACACGCACTTACATGCACTTACATGCACTTACACACATTTACACCCAGTTACACGTAGTTACACACACTTATACGCACTTGCACGTACTTATACACACTTACATGCACTTACGCATACTTACATGCACTTACACGCACTTACACGTACTTACATGCACTTAAACACACTTACACGTACTTACATATACTTACACTCACTTACACGCAATAACATGCACTTACACGCACTTATACGCACTTACAGCCGCTTACATGCACTTACACGCAGTTACATGCAG
Organism: Penium margaritaceum; assembly: GCA_023375785.1. Lineage (NCBI taxonomy): Eukaryota > Viridiplantae > Streptophyta > Zygnematophyceae > Desmidiales > Peniaceae > Penium > Penium margaritaceum. The sequence continues at coordinate 78,629 of SZWC01003473.1, forward strand.
TTACACGCACTTACACGCACTTACACGTACTTATATGCACTTACACGTACTTACACGCACTTACACGTACTTACACGCTTTTACATGCACTTACATGCACTTATACGCAGTTACACACACTTACACGCACTTACACGCACTTACACACACTTACACGTGTCGGAAATAAAGAAGAGAAACCAGCGAGAAGATCGAAACACAAACGAGCACCCACAAGAAAAGAACCGCACGAATCTCAATGAACATGCATCAACATGATCCGTGCACCAACAATATCACGTCCTGAAGTCGCGCTGTTTGCTGTCAGAAATACGCAATAATGTCACAAGACAAAGGGTTCAATCGGGTATGCCAAGAAAAAGCCATGCTGACCACCTCGAACACCGAGACGGGTCACTTTGGGAAAATCTAGAAAAATAACCCCCTCGAGTTCAGCACCGAGGAGTCCCGCTCAGCAGGACGACCAACTAACGGTCGCCTTAATGGCAACCGGCCAACCCCGCCGACCGATAAGCCTCCACCAACATCGCGACGTGGTACACACGTAACGACAATGAGACTTCACAACCTCCTTCTCGCAGGCCTAACCTACAACGAAGAACATGTCCGAGAAAGCGGCTCGCCATCCTACAGCAACTCGCATAAGCGGCGCAACCCACAAGCTTGGAACCGCCCCACGTCGCAGCTTTCCTGTTTCTCTCCCGGTGCAGGAGCACCAGCAGCGGTCACCACCGCAGGGCGACTCCGACGGTTCCACATGTTCCGTTCACCATAGGACAAGTAACTCTACTCTTAGGATAGTAGACACCACTACTTATGCCTAGGTAGCTCAATGTACTAGTTTCCTATCAATCAATCAGTCATTCCTCCCTTTTGCCGTTGCCCGCCGCAAGGCTGAGGCACCCCAGCTTGTCATTGCCGCTCCTCCATCCGTCGTCGCGTCCAATGCATAGCTGCTGCCCGCCTACGTGCTGTGACGCTCCCCTTGCATTCTCCGTCTGTCGTTGCCCGCCGCAAGGCTGAGGCACTCCCACTTTCATCCAATTGCTGCCCCTTCGAGTTTACCTTTGATGTTGCCCGCCGCAAGGCTGAGGCACTTACATGCATTGCCAGCCGCCTCTCAGCGCCCGTCCACGTGGACTGCGCCCACGCATAAGCAACTCGTCGCTTCCGCTCCTCGTTCATACACTCGCAGTATTGCCTCAGTACATCATCATCGGCCCATATCCATGATCGCCTCCATCGTGTGCAACCTGCCTGTCCATCTTGCCAGTCTCCGTTGTTCCTTTGAAGTCTCTACCATGACGTCATGCATCCATCATCTTCCTGCACCTTCCTAGAAGCCTCCATCTAACTTAATTGCATCATCTCAGCCTTCTTTCTACCACTAGCAGCTCCTCCATTTTCCTGACATGGTATCAGAACGCACGGAAAGAATTTTATCGCCTCTGCTCTCCTCCGCAACTCTGACGCCTGAAACGCCACACCACGCCTCGTCGTCCCTTCAAGCCAACCGAGTCGCCGTCACTCGCTCTACTACAATGTGGATGATGCTGTGTATGGACACAGTACCTGAAGACATTGCAGTAGCAGCATCGCTTCTTCCCACCGCCTCACATGCTCTAATGACCCGCCAGCAACAGCATCTCCAACAGCAGTAGCAGAAGCAGCAACAGCAGCAGTCCAAACACCCTCTCCCTCACCGCAGACATCACAGCCTCACTCCAGTCACTCCATTATCAACTCTGCTCTCAGTGAAAGAAAACTCCATCCATCCATCCACCAAATCCTTCATCAAGCCAACCTACTCCGCCAAAGCGCACTTCCGCATCTTCTACAACATCCATCAGCAGCCACCATCTCCTCTCCTCATTCAACCTGCAGCAGATGAACCAGGATCATCACCTCCCTGTGTATGGGCACAGCCAAGTGATCATACTGGACTCACATCACAGCAGAAGCAGTAACAAAAGCAGCAGCAACAGTCGTTGATAGCAACAGAAGCCCGCCACCAAGAAACACTTCCTCCATCTCAGCAGCAGAAGGTACCCACACTAGCAAGCAACATGGCCCAGCATTTCCCTCATAAACAGTAACTGCTCCCTGTTGCCTCCGTAACAGCATACTCAACACGTGCCAGCAAACCCCGGTCCTTCTCTTCACCGATGTTCCCTCTTGTCCTTGACTGCGTTTCAGCAGCAGTATGGACCCATTTCCAGCGGCAACACCAGCAACACTCTCATTTCATCACTACGGCCTCACACTCAGCAGCCTCAACTATCATTTCACCGCCAGCAGCATCTCACAAGAACAAGCCTCTCCAGTCAACAACCAGTATCTCCTGCCACCTTCTTACCTTCTCGCCCTATGAGGCAGCAACGTCTGCAATCTCAAACAGTCCTTCACCACTTGAAGACACCAACAAGCAACCGTCTTCTCCGGTTCTCCCCACTACCATAGGCCCTCAGAGCAACAACATCCCTTCCTCCTCCTGCAATATCCTCAACACCTCCGGACCACCACCATCCAAGGCAGCAACACCCCTGAGTCATTCATCACCTGTTTTCCACAATAACCGTTCCACCACTTACCGCTCCAGATCTTGGTCTCGAAGAAGACGCCGGTGGCTCTTGGCCAAGGTGCATAGCCATTCCTTAGCGCCACACCAACCAACGCCTACTCTGTCTCTCCCAAATCATCAACAAAAGCGCCCAGCCCCTGCCACGGTCGAAGTCCTCACCTCCGAAATCACAATCCCACAACCTCAATCCCAGTCACCCTCAACAGCACTGACTGCAGCCCCAACTCCCCCACAACACTCTCAACTCTTTCTACCGTCCAGGGATGTTCCTCTCTTTGGCCCTGGACCCCTCTTCTCGAAAGAAGAGATCAGAATCTTCATGACCGGTTTCTACGGCAACAACAACAACCTGGCCTCTACCTGCTCATCCAAGGATCTGTCCAGCTTCACGTCTTGTGACATTACGGGGGGCTGTCAGAAATACGCAATAATGTCACAAGACCAAGGGTTCTATCGGGTATGCCAAGAAAAAGCCATGCTGACCACCTCGGACACCGAGACTGGGCACTTCGGGAAAATCCAGAGAAATAACCCTTCGAGTTCAGCACCGAGGAGTCCCGCTCAGCAGGACGACCGACCAACGGTCGCCTTAACGGCAACCGGCCAACCCCGCCGACCGATAAGCCTCCACCAACATCGCGGTGTGGTACACACGTAACGACAATGACACTGCACGACCTCCTTCTTGCAGGCCTCACCTAAAACGAAGAACATGTCCGAGAAAGCGGCTCGCCATCCTGCAGCGACGCGCATGAGCGGCGCAACCCACAAGCTTCGAACCGCCCCACGTCGCAGTTTTCCTGTTTCTCTCCCGGTGTAGGAGCACCTGCAGCGGTCACCACCGCAGGGCAACTCTGACGGTTCCACACGTTTCGTCCACCATAGGACCAGTAACTCTACTCTTAGGATAGTAGACACCACTACTTATGCCTGGGTAGCTCAATGTACTAGTTGCCTATCAATCAATCAGTCATTCCTCCCTTTTGCCGTTGCCCGCCGCAAGGCTGAGACACCTAGCTTGTCATTGCCGCTCCTCCATCCGTCATCGCGTCCACTGCATAGCTGCTGCCCGCCTATGTGCTGTGGCGCTCCCCTTGCATTCTCCATCTACCGTTGCCCGCCGCAAGGCTGAGACACTCCCACTTACATCCAATTGCTGCCCCTTCCAATTTACCTTTGACGTTACCCGCCGCATGGCTGAGGCACTTAAATGCATTGCCAGCCTCCTCTCAGCGCCCGTCCACGTGGACTGCGCCCACGCATAAGCAACTCGTTGCTTCCGCTCCTCGTGCCTACACTCACAGCATTGCCTCAGTACATCGTCATCGGTCCATATCCATGATCGCCTCCATCGTGTGCAACCTGCCTGTCCATCTTGCCAGTCTCCGTTGTTCCTCTGAAGTCTCTACCATGACGTCATGCATCCGTCATCTTCCTACACCTTCCTAGAAGCCTCCATCTAACTAAATTGCATCATGTCAGTCTTCTTCATACCACCAGCAGCTCCTTCACACGCTGATAGCAATCTTCTGACATAGGCGGAAGTACCCTAAGCACAAGCGCAGGTACCCTAGGGACCGACGTAGGTACCCTAGGCACAGGCGCAGGTACCCTAGGTACAGGCGCAGGTACCCTAGGGACAGGCGCAGGTACTCTAGGCACAGGCGCAGGTACCCTATGCACAGTCGCAGGCACCCCAAGCACAGGCGCAAGAACCCTATGCACAGGCGCAGGTACCCTAAGTACACACGCAGGTACCTTAGGCACAGGCGCAGGTACCCTAAGCGCAGGCGCAGGTACCCTGGGCACAGGCGCAGGTACCCTAGGCACAGGCGTAGGTACCCTAGGCACAGGCGCAGGTACCCTAGGCACAGGTGCAAGTACCCTAGGCAAAGGCGCAGGTACCCTAGGCACAGGCGCAGGTACCCGAGGCACAGGCGCAGGTAACATGGGCACAGGAGCAGGTACCCTAGGCACAGGCGCAGGTACCCTAAGGACAGGCGCAGGTACCCTAGGCATAGGCGCAGGTACCTTAGGCACAGGCGCAGGTACCCTAAGCACAGGCGCAGGTACCCTAGGCACAGGCGCAGATACCCTAAGCACAGGCGCAGGTACCCTAGGCACAGGCGCAGGTACCCGAGGCACAGGCGCAGGTAACATGGGCACAGGAGCAGGTACCCTAGGCACAGGCGCATGTACCCTAGGCACAGGCGCAGGTACCCTAGGCACAGGCGCAGGTACCCTATGTTCAGGCACAGGTATCCTAAGCACAGTCGCAGGTACCATAGGCACAGGGGCAGGTACCCTAAATACAAGCGCAGGTACCCTAGGCACATGCGCAGGTACCCTAAGCACAGGCGCAGGTACCCTAGGCACAGGCGCAGATACCCTAGGCTGAGGCGCAGGTACCCTAAGGACAGGCGCAGGTACCATAGGCACAGGCGCAGGTACCCTAGGCACAGGCAGAGGTACCCTAGGCACAGGCGTAGGTACCCTAGGAACATGCGCAGGTACCCTAAGGACAGACGCAGGTACCCTAGGCATAGGCGCAGGTACCTTAGGCACAGGCGCAGGTACCATAGGCACAGGCGCAAGTACCCTAGGCACAGGCGCAGGTACCCTAGGCACTGGCGCAGGTACCCTAAGCAAAGGCGCATGAATCCTAGGCACAGGCGCAGGTGTCATAGGCACAGACGCAGGTATCCTAGGGATAGGCGTACGTACCGTAGGTACAGGCGCAGGCATCCTCAACACAGGCGAAGGTACCCCAGGGACAGGCCTAGGTATTCTAGGTACAGGCGCAGGAAACCTGGGCACAGGCGCACGTACCCTAGGCACGGGCACAGGTACCCTAGGCACAGGTGCAGGTACCCTAGGCACAGGCGCAGGCAACCTGGGCACAGGCGCAGGTACCCAAGGCACAGGCTCAGGTACCCTAGGCACAGGCGCATGTACCTTAGGGACAGGCGCAGCTACCCAAAGCACAGGCGCAAGTACCCTAGGCACAGGCGCAGGTACCCTAGGCATAGGTGAAGGTACCCTAGGCACAGGCTCAGGTACCCTAGGCACAGGCGCAGGTCCCCTAGGCACAGGCGCGGGTACCCTAGGCACAGGCGCAGGTACTCTAGGCACAGGCGCAGGTACCCTAGGCGCAGGGGCAGGTATCCTAGGGACAGGCGCAGGTACCCTAGGCACAAGCGCAGGTACCGTAGGCACAGGGGCAGGTACCCTAGGCACAGGCACAGGTACCCTAGGCCCAGGCGCAGGTACCCTAGGCACAGGGGCAGGTACCCTAGGCACAGGCACAGGTACCCTAGGCCCAGGCGCAGGTACCCTAGGCACAGGGGCAGGTACCCTAGGCACAGGCACAGGTACCCTAGGCCCAGGCGCAGGTACCCTAGGCACAGGGGCAGGTACCCTAGGCACAGGCACAGGTACCCTAGGCCCAGGCGCAGGTACCCTAGGCACAGGGGCAGGTACCCTAGGCACAGGCACAGGTACCCTAGGCCCAGGCGCAGGTACCCTAGGCACAGGGGCAGGTACCCTAGGCACAGGCACAGGTACCCTAGGCCCAGGCGCAGGTACCCTAGGCACAGGGGCAGGTACCCTAGGCACAGGCACAGGTACCCTAGGCCCAGGCGCAGGTACCCTAGGCACAGGGGCAGGTACCCTAGGCACAGGCACAGGTACCCTAGGCCCAGGCGCAGGTACCCTAGGCACAGGGGCAGGTACCCTAGGCACAGGCACAGGTACCCTAGGCCCAGGCGCAGGTACCCTAGGCACAGGGGCAGGTACCCTAGGCACAGGCACAGGTACCCTAGGCCCAGGCGCAGGTACCCTAGGCACAGGGGCAGGTACCCTAGGCACAGGCACAGGTACCCTAGGCCCAGGCGCAGGTACCCTAGGCACAGGGGCAGGTACCCTAGGCACAGGCACAGGTACCCTAGGCCCAGGCGCAGGTACCCTAGGCACAGGGGCAGGTACCCTAGGCACAGGCACAGGTACCCTAGGCCCAGGCGCAGGTACCCTAGGCACAGGGGCAGGTACCCTAGGCACAGGCACAGGTACCCTAGGCCCAGGCGCAGGTACCCTAGGCACAGGGGCAGGTACCCTAGGCACAGGCACAGGTACCCTAGGCCCAGGCGCAGGTACCCTAGGCACAGGGGCAGGTACCCTAGGCACAGGCACAGGTACCCTAGGCCCAGGCGCAGGTACCCTAGGCACAGGGGCAGGTACCCTAGGCACAGGCACAGGTACCCTAGGCCCAGGCGCAGGTACCCTAGGCACAGGGGCAGGTACCCTAGGCACAGGCACAGGTACCCTAGGCCCAGGCGCAGGTACCCTAGGCACAGGGGCAGGTACCCTAGGCACAGGCACAGGTACCCTAGGCCCAGGCGCAGGTACCCTAGGCACAGGGGCAGGTACCCTAGGCACAGGCACAGGTACCCTAGGCCCAGGCGCAGGTACCCTAGGCACAGGGGCAGGTACCCTAGGCACAGGCACAGGTACCCTAGGCCCAGGCGCAGGTACCCTAGGCACAGGGGCAGGTACCCTAGGCACAGGCACAGGTACCCTAGGCCCAGGCGCAGGTACCCTAGGCACAGGGGCAGGTACCCTAGGCACAGGCACAGGTACCCTAGGCCCAGGCGCAGGTACCCTAGGCACAGGGGCAGGTACCCTAGGCACAGGCACAGGTACCCTAGGCCCAGGCGCAGGTACCCTAGGCACAGGGGCAGGTACCCTAGGCACAGGCACAGGTACCCTAGGCCCAGGCGCAGGTACCCTAGGCACAGGGGCAGGTACCCTAGGCACAGGCACAGGTACCCTAGGCCCAGGCGCAGGTACCCTAGGCACAGGGGCAGGTACCCTAGGCACAGGCACAGGTACCCTAGGCCCAGGCGCAGGTACCCTAGGCACAGGGGCAGGTACCCTAGGCACAGGCACAGGTACCCTAGGCCCAGGCGCAGGTACCCTAGGCACAGGGGCAGGTACCCTAGGCACAGGCACAGGTACCCTAGGCCCAGGCGCAGGTACCCTAGGCACAGGGGCAGGTACCCTAGGCACAGGCACAGGTACCCTAGGCCCAGGCGCAGGTACCCTAGGCACAGGGGCAGGTACCCTAGGCACAGGCACAGGTACCCTAGGCCCAGGCGCAGGTACCCTAGGCACAGGGGCAGGTACCCTAGGCACAGGCACAGGTACCCTAGGCCCAGGCGCAGGTACCCTAGGCACAGGGGCAGGTACCCTAGGCACAGGCACAGGTACCCTAGGCCCAGGCGCAGGTACCCTAGGCACAGGGGCAGGTACCCTAGGCACAGGCACAGGTACCCTAGGCCCAGGCGCAGGTACCCTAGGCACAGGCGCAGGTAACCTAAACCAGGCGCAGGTACCCTAGGCACAGGCGCAGGTACCCTAGGCACAGGCGCAGGTCCCCTAGGCACAGGCGCAGGTACCCTAGGCACAGGCGCAGGTACCCGAAGCACTTGCGCAGGTACCCTAGGCACAGGCGCAGGTACCCTAGGTACAGGCGCAGGTACCCTATGCACAGGCGCAAGCACCCTAGGCATAGGCACAGGTACCCTAGGGATAGGCGCAGGTATTCTAGGGACAGGCACAGGTACCCTAGGCACAGGCGTAGGTAACCTAGGCATAGGCGCAGGTACCTTAGGCACAGGCACAGGTATCCTAGGCACATGCGCAGGTACCCTATGCACAGGCGTAGGTAACCTGGGCATAGGAGGAGGTACCCTAGGCACAGGCGCAGGTACCCGAGGCACATGCGCAGGTACCCTAAGCACATGCACAGGTACCATAGGCATAGGCGCAGGTATTCTAGGCACAAGCGCAGGCACCCTAAGTACAGGCGCAGGTACCCTAGGCACAGGCGCAGGTACCCTAGGGACAAGCGCAGGTACCCTAGGCACAAGCGCAGGTAACCTGGGCACAGGCGCATGTACCCTAGGCACCGACGCAAGTACCCTAGGCACAGGCGCAAATCCTTAGGCACAGGCCTAGGTAACCTGGGCACAGGCGCAGGTACCCTAGGCACTGGCATAGGTATCATAGGCACAGGCGCAGGTACTCTAGGGAAAAGCGCAGGTATCCTAAGCACCGGCGCTTGTACCCTATGTACAGGCGCAGGTACTCTAGGCAGAGGGGCAGGTACCCTAGGCACAGGCGCAGGTACCCTAGGCACAGGCGCAAGTATCCTAGGCACAGGCGCAAATACCCGAGGCACAAGCGCAGGTACCCTAGGGACAGGCGCAGGTACCCTAGGCACAGGCGCAGGTACCCTAGGCACAATTGCAGGTACCCAAGGCACAGGCGCATGTACCCTAAGCACAGGTACAAGTCACCTAGGCACAGGCACAGGTACCCTTAGCATAGGCACAGGTACCCTAGGCACATGCGCAGGTACCCTATGCACAGTCGCAGGCACCCCAGGCACAGGCGCAGGTACCCTAGGCACAGGCGCAGGTACACTAAGCACAGGCGCAGGTACCCTAGGCACAGGCGCAGGTACCCTAGGCACAGGCGCAGGTAA
>SZWC01003473.1:88649-100936 GCA_023375785.1 Penium margaritaceum
GCGCACGTAAAATAGGGACAGGAGTAGGTACCCTAGGCACAGGCGCAGGTCCCCTAGGCACAGGCGCAGGTAAGATAGGCACAGGCATAGTTATCCTAGGCACAGGCGCAGTTACCCTAGGCACAGGCGCAGGTACCCTAGGCACAGGCGTAGGTACCCTAGGCACAGGCGCAGGTACCCTAGCCACAGGTGCAGGTACCCTAGGCATAGGCGCAAGTACCTTAGGCACAGGCACAGGTACCCTAGGCACAGAGGCAGGTACCCTAGGCACAGGCGCAGGAACCCTAGGCACAGGCGCACGTACCCTAGCCACAGGTGCAGGTACCCTAGGCACAGGCACAGGTACCCGAGGCACAAGTGCACGTAAAATAGAGCCAGGAGTAGGTACCCTAGGCACAGGCGCAGGTCCCCTAGGCACAGGCGCAGGTAAGATAGGCACAGGCATAGTTATCCTAGGCACAGGCGCAGTTACCCTAGGCACAGGCGCAGGTACCCTAGGCACAGGCGCAGGTACCATAAGCACAGGCGCATGTACCCTAGGCACAGGCGCAGGTACACTAGGCACAAGCGCTGGTAACATAAGCACAGGCGCATGTACCCTAGGCACAGGCGTAGGTACCCTAGGCACAGGCGCAAGTACCCTAGGCACAGGTGCAGGTACCCTAGGCATAGGTGCATGTACCCAAGCACATGCGCAAGTACCCTAGGCACAGGCGCATGTTCCCTAGGCACAAGCGCAGGCACCCTAAGCACACGCGCAGGTACCCTAGGCACAGGCGCATGTACCCTAGGGACAGGCGCAGGTACCATAGACACAAGCGCAGGTAACCTGGGCACAGGCGCAGGTACCCTAGGCACACGCGTAGGTACCCTAGGCACTGGCGGAGGTACCCTAGGGACAGGCGGAGGTATCCTAAGCACAGGCGCAAGTACCCTAGGCACAGGCGCAGGTATTCTAGGCAGAGGCGCAGGTACCCTAAGCACATGCGCAGGTACCCTAGGCACAGGCGCAGGTATCCTAGGCACGGGCGCACATACCCCTGGCACAGGCGCTGGTACTCTAGGGAAAGGCGCAGGTACCCTAGGCACAGGCACAGGTACCCTAGGCATAGTCGCAAGTACCCTAGCCATAGGCGCAAGTACCCTAAGCACAGGCGCAAGTAACCTAGGCACAGGCACAGGTACCCTAAGCACAGGCGCAGGTACCCTAGGCACAGGCGCAGGTACCCTATGCACAGTCGCAGGCACCCCAGGCACAGGCGCAGGTACCCTAGGCACAGGCGTAGGTACCCTAGGCACAGGCGCAGGTACCCTATGCACAGTCGCAGGCACCCCAGGCACAGGCGCAGGTACCCTAGGCACAGGCGTAGGTACACTAAGCTCAGGCGCAGGTACCCTAGGCACAGGCGCAAGTACCCTAGGCACAGGCGCAGGTACCCTATGCACAGGCGCAGGTACCCTAGGCACAAGCGCACGTTTCTTAGGCACAGGCGTAGGTACCCTAAGCACAGGCATAGGTACCGTAGGCACAGGCGAAGATACCTTAGGGACAGGCGCTGGTACCATAGGCACAGGCGCAGGTAACCTGGGCACAGGCGCAGGTACCATAGGCTCAAGCGCAGATACCCTAGGCACAGGCGCAGGTAACTTGGACACAGGCGCAGGTACCCTAAGCACAGGCGCAGGTACCCTATGCACAGTCGCAGGCACCCTAGGCACAGGTGCAGGTACCCTAGGCACAGGCGCAGGTACCATAGGCACAGGCTCAGGTACCCTAAGCACAGGCGCAGGTACCCTAGGCACAGGCGCAGGTACCCTAGGCACAGGCGCAGGTACCCTATGCACAGTCGCAGGCACCCTAGGCACAGGTGCAGGTACCCTAGGCACAGGCGCAGGTACCATAGGCACAGGCTCAGGTACCCTAAGCACAGGCGCAGGTACCCTAGGCCCAGGCGCAGGTACCCTAGGCACAGGCGCAGGTACCCTAGGCACAAGCGTAGGTACTCTAGACACATACGCAAGTACCATAGGCATAGGCGCAGGTACCGTAGGAACAGGCGCAGGTATCTTAGGCAAAGGCGTAGGTATCCTAGGCACAGGCGGGGGTACCCTCGGCACATGCGCAGGTACCCTAGGAACAGTCGCAGGTACCCTAGGCACAGGCGCAAGTACCCTAGGGACAGGCGCAGGTATCCTAAGCACAGGCACAGGTACCCTAGGCATAGGCGCAGGTACCCTAGGCACAGGCGCAGGTACCCTAAGCACAGGCGCAGGTACCCTAGGCACAGGCGAACCCTAAGCACAAGCGCAGGTTCCCTAAGCACAGGCGCAAGTACCCTAGGCACAGGCGCAGGTACCCTAGGGACAGGCGCAGGTATCCTAAGCACAGGCACAGGTTGGTCAACGCTCACCAAAGGTACCCTAGGCACAGGCGCAGGTACCCTAAGCACAGGCGCAGGTACCCTAGGCACAGGCGAACCCTAAGCACAAGCGCAGGTTCCCTAAGCACAGGCGCAAGTACCCTAGGCACAGGCGTAGGTACCCTAGGTACAAGCGCAGGTACCCTAGGCACAGGCGCAGGTACCCTAGGCACATGCGCAGGTACCACAAGCACAAGGGCAGGTACCCTAGGTAACATATGTCACTGACCATTACCAACACATTTCACTTCATGTGGACAATGCTGACAACTCACACCACGAGTCAAAAATGGTGTGAGGGGGGTAACAATGGTTTGGGAATACTAGCTATCAGCTAGAAAGCACAAAGACCTTCAATACGTAGTGACACGGTGTGGTAACCATGTACAGTGACAAACCAAAGTAGGCATATGTCACTAACCATGACCAAAAAAATTTCACAGTGTGTGGTCAACGTTGAAAACTCATTACACGAGTCAGAAATGGTCAGAGGGGGAAACAATGGGTTGGGCACATTAGTTATCAACTGGAACGTACGAAGACCTTCAACAAGTAGTGGAACGGTGTGGCTGGCATGCACTATGACCAACCAAATGATGCATACGTCACTGACTATGACCGAAGAAGTCCACTATGTATAGTCAACATTGACAACTCATAACACGAGTCACAAATGGTCAGAGGGAGAGACAATGATTTTGGAACCCTATGCATGGACTAGAAAGGATAAAGAACTTCAATACGTAGTGGCACGGTGTGGCTACTATGCACACCAAACATCCAAACTAGGCATATGTCACTGACCATGACCAAATCTTTCAATATGGGTGGTCAACGTTCACCAACCCTACCACGAGTCACAAACGGTCAGAGGGGCAAACAATGATCCGGGAATATCAGTTCTCAATTAGCAAGTACACTGACCTTCAATCAGTAGTAGCACGGTGTGGCTACAATGCACAATGACCGACCTAAGTAGGCATATGTACTGCCTTTGACCACATAAATCCGCTGTGTGTGGTCAACGTTGACAACTCATAATACGAGTCACAATTGGTCAGAGAGGGAAAGAATGGGTTTGGAACACCAGGTGTCAACTAAAAAGCACAAGGGCCTTCAATAAGTTGTGGCATGGTGTGGATACCATGTACTATGACCAACCAAAGTAGGCATATGTCACTGACCATGACCAAAGAAAGTCATCATGTGTGGTAAACTTTGACAACTCATAACACGAGTACAAAAATGGTCCGAATAGAAGATAATGGTTTCTGAATACTAGGGATGGACTAGCAAGTACAAACACCTTCTACATGTAGTGGCACAGTGTGGCTACAATACACAATGACCAACCAAATTATGCATGTGTTACTGACGATGACCAAAGAATTTCAGTTCAGGTGGTCACTGTTGACAACTCACAACATGAGTCACAGATATTCAGAGGGGGTATTAATGGTTTTTTAGGACTAGCTATCAACTAGAAAGCACAAAGACCTTCAATACGTAGTGACACAGCATGGTAGCCATGTACAGTGACAAACCAAAGTAGGCATATGTCACTGACCATGACCAAACGAATTTCACAGTGTGTGGTCAACGTTGAAAACTCAGAACTTGAGCCACAAATGGTCAGAGGGGGAAACAATGGGTTGGGAACACTAGTTATGGACTAGCAAGTACGAAGATCTTCAACAAGTAGTGGCACAGTGTGGCGAGCGTGCACAGTGACCAACCAAAGGATGCATACGTCACTGACTATGACCGAAGAAGTCCACTATGTGTGGTCAACATTGGCAACTCATAACACGAGTCACAAATGGTCAGAGGGAGAGACAATGGTTTGGGAACCCTATGCATGGACTAGAAATGACAAAGAACTTCAATACGTAGTGGTACGGTGTGGCTACTATGCACACCAAACAACCAAACTAGGCATATGTCACTGACCATGAACAAATAATTTCAATATGGGTGGTCAACGTTCACCAACCATAACACAAGTCACAAACGGTCAGAGGGGGAAACAATGGTCTGTGAATATCAGTTCTCAACTAGCATGTACAACGACATTCAATCAGTGGTAGCACAGTGTGGCTACCATGCAGGATGACCGATCAAACTAGGCATATGTACTGCCTTTGACCAAAGAAATCCGCTGTGTGTGGTCAACGTTGACAACTCATAATACGAGTCACAACTGGTCAGAGGGGAAAACAATAGTTTGGGAACACCAGGTACCAACTAAAAAGCACAAGGACCTTCAAAACGTTGTGGCACGGTGTGGATACCATGCACGATGACCAACCAAAGTAGGCATGTGTCACTGACCATGACCAAAGAAAGTCACCATGTGTGGTAAACTTTGACAACTCATAACACGAGTCACAAATGGTCAGAGTGGAATATAATGGTTTCTCAATACTAGTTATGGACTAGCAAGTACAAACACCTTCAATATGTAGTGGCACAGTGTGGCTACAATGCACATTGACCAACCAAAGTATGCATATGTCACTGACCATGACCAAAGAATTTCAGTTCATGTGGTCAATGTTGACAACTCACAACACGAGTCACAGATAGTCAGAGGGGGTAACAATGGTTTGGGAGGAGTAGCTATAAACTATAAACCACAAATACCTTCAATACGTAGTGACACGGCGTGGTAACCATGTACACTGACAAACCAAAGTAGGCATATGTCACTAACAATGACCAAACGAATTTCACAGTGTGTGGTCAACGTTGAAAACTCATAGCACGAGTCACAAATGGTCAGAGGGGGGAAACAATGGGTTGGAAACATTAGTTATCAACTAGCAAGTACAAAGACCTTGAACAAGTAGTGGCACGGTATGGCTAGTGTACACACTGACCATCCAAAGAATATATACGTCACATACTATGACTGAAGGAGTCCATTATGTGTGGTCAACATTGACAACTCATAACACGAGTCAAAAAATGGTCAGAGGAAGAGACAATGGTTTGGGAACCCTATGTATCAAGTATAAAGGACAAATAACTTAAATACGTGGTGGCACGGTGTGGCTACTATGCACACCAAACAACCAAACTAGGCATATATCACTGACCATGACCAGTGGATTTCAAGTTGGGTGGTCAAAGTTCACCAACCATAACACGAGTCACGAAAGGTCAGAAGGGGAAACAATGGTCTGGGAATATCAGTTCCCAACTAGCAAGTACAGTGACCTTCAATCAGTAGAAGCATGGTGTGGCTACCATGCACAATAACCGACGAAAGAAGGCATATCTAATGCCTTTGACCACAGAAATCCGCTGCGTGTGGTCAACGTTGACAACTCATAATAGGAGTCACAAATGGTCAGAGGGGGAGACAATGGTTTGGGAACACCAGGTATCAATTAGCAAGCACAATGACCCTCATTAAGTTGTGGCACGATGTGCATACCATGCACAATGACCAACCAAAGTAGGCATATGTCACTGACCATGACCAAATAATGTCACTAAGTGTCCTAAATTTTGACAACCCATAACACGAGTCACAAATGGTCAGAGTGGAAGATAATGGTTGTGAATACTAGTTACCGAGTAGCAATTACAAATACCTTCAACATGTAGTGGCACAGTGTGGCTACCATGCACAGTGACCAACCAAAGTATGCATATGTCACTGACCATCACCAACGAAATCCACTTTATGTGGTCAACGTTGACAACTCACAACACGATTCACAGATAGTCAGAGGGGGGTAACAATGGTTTGGGAACACTATCTATCAACTAGAAAGCACAAAGACCTTCAATACGCAGTGACACGGCGTGGTAACCATGTATAGTGACAAACCAAATTACGCATATGTCACTAATCATGACCAGACGAATTTCACAGTGTGTGGTCAACGTTGGAAACTCATAACACGAGTCACAAATGGTCAGAGGGGTAAACAATGGGTTGGGAACACTAGTTATCAACTAGCAAGTACGAAGCCCTTCAACAAGTAGTGGCACGGTGTCGCTAGCGTGCACAGTGACCAACCAAAGGATGCATACGTCACTGACTATGACCGAAGAAGTCCACTATGTGTGGACAAGATTGACATCTCATAACACGAATTACAGCTGTTCAGAGGGAGAAACAATGGTTTGGGAACCCTATGCATGGACTATAAAGGACAAAGAACTTCAATACGTAGTGGCACGGTGTGGCTACTATGCACTCCAAACAACCAAATTAGGCATATGTCACTGACAATGACCAAAGAATTTCAGTATGGGTGGTCAACGTTCACCAAACATAACACGAGTCACAAACGGTCAGAGGGGGATCAATGGTCCGGGAATATCAGTTCTCAAGTAGCAAGTATAATGACCTTCAATCAGTAGTAGCACAGTGTGGCTACCATGCACAATGACCAACCAAAGTAGGCATATGTACTGCCTTTGTCCAAAGAAATCCACTGTGTGTGGTCAATGTTGACAACTCATAATACACGTCACAAATGTTCAGAGGGGGAAACAATGGGCTGGGAACACCAGGTAGCAAATAGCAAGCACAATGACCTTCAATGGGTTGTGGCACGGTGTGGACACCATGCACGATGACCAACCAAAGTATGCATAGGTCACTGACCATGACCAAAGAATGCCACCATGTGTGGTAAATTTTGGCAACTCATAACACGAGTCACAAATGGTCAGACTGGAAGATAATGGTTTTTGAATACTAGTTATCGACTAGCAAGTACAAATACCGTCAATATGTTGTTGCACAGTGTGGCTACAATGCACAGTGACCAACCAAAGTATGCATGTGTCACGAACCATGACCAAAGAATTTCATTTCATGTGGTCTATGTTGACAACTCACAACAGGAGTCACAGATAGTGAGAGTGGGTAACAATGGTTTGAGAAGACTAGCTATCAACTAGAAAGTACACAACCTTCAATACGTAGTGACACGGCCTGGTAACCATGTACAATGACAACCCAAAGTATGCATATGTCACGAATCATGACCAAAAGAATTTCACAGTGTGTAGTCCACGTTGAAAACTCATAAGACGAGTCACAAATGGTCAGAGGGGGAAACAATGGGTTGGGAACACTAGTTATTAACTAGCAAGTACAAAGACCTTCAACATGCAGTGGCACGGTGTGGCTAGCGTGCACAGTGACCAACCAAAGGATGCATACGTCACTGACTATGACTGAAGAAGTCCACTACGCATATGTCAACAAGTTGTGGCATGGTGTGGCTAGCGTGCAAAGTGACCAACCAAAGGATGCATACGTCACTGACTATGACTGAAGAAGTCCGCTATGTGTAGTCAACATTGACAACTCATAACACGATGCACAAATGGTCAGAGGGAGAGACGATGATTTGGCAACCCTATGCATGGACTAGAAAGGACAAAGAACTTCAATACGTAGTGGCACGGTGTGGCTACTATGCACACCAAACAACCAAACTAGGCATATGTCACTGACCATGACCAAAGAATTTCAATATGGGTGGTCAACGCTCACCAACCATAACGCGAGTCACAAACGGCCAGAGGGGGAAACCATGGTCCGGGAATATCAGTTCTCAACTAGCAAGTACAAAGACCTTCCACATGCAGTGGCACGGTGTGGCTACTATGCACACCAAACAACCAAACTAGGCATATGTCACTGACCATGACCAAAGAACTTCAATACGTAGTGGCACGGTGTGGCTACTATGCACACCAAACAACCAAACTAGGCATATGTCACTGACCATGACCAAAGAATTTCAATATGGGTGGTCAACGCTCACCAACCATAACGCGAGTCACAAACGGCCAGAGGGGGAAACCATGGTCCGGGAATATCAGTTCTCAACTAGCAAGTACAACGACCTTCAATAAGTAGTAGCACGGTGTGGCTACCATGCACAATGACCGTCCAAAGTAGGCATATGTACTGCCTTTGACCAAAGACACCCACTCTGTGTGGTCAAAGTTGACAACTCCTAATACAAGTCACAAATGATCAGAGGGGGAAACAATGGTTGGGGAACACCAGGTATCAACTAGCAAGCACAATGACCTTCAATAAGTTGTGGCACGGTGTGGATGCCATGCACGATGACCAACCAAAGTATGCATTTGTCAGTGACCATGACCAAAGAATGTCACCATGTGTGGTAAACTTTTGACAACTCATAACACGAGTCACAAAGGGTCAGAGTGGAAGGTAATGGTTTCTGAATACTAGTTATTGACTACCAAGTACAAATACCTTCAATATATAGTAGCACAGTGTGGCTAAAATGTACAGTGACCACCCAAAGTATGCATATGTCACTGCCCATGACCATAGAATTTAACTTCATGTGGTCAATGTTGACGGCTCATGACAGGAGTCACATATAGTAAGAGAAGGTAACAATGGTTTGGGAAGACTAG
Organism: Penium margaritaceum; assembly: GCA_023375785.1. Taxonomy (NCBI): domain Eukaryota; kingdom Viridiplantae; phylum Streptophyta; class Zygnematophyceae; order Desmidiales; family Peniaceae; genus Penium; species Penium margaritaceum. Next base: position 97,499 of record SZWC01003473.1, read on the forward strand.
CTATCAACTAGAAAGCACAAAGACCTTCAATACGTAGTGACGCGGCGTGGTAACCATGTACAGTAACAAACCAAATTATGCATATGTCACTAACCATGACCAAACGAATTTCACGGTGTGTGGTCAACGTTGAAAACTCATAACACAAGTCACAAATGGTCAGAGGGGGAAACAATGGGTTGGGAACACTAGTTATAAACTAGCAAGTACAAAGACCTTCAACAAGCAAAGGCACGGTGTGGCTAGCGTGCACAGTGACCAACCAAAGGATGAATACGTCACTGACTATGACCGAAGAAGTCTACTATGTATGGTTAACATTGACAACTCATAACACGAGTCACAAATGGTCAGAGGGAGAGACAATGGTTTGGGAACCATATGCATGGACTAGGAAGGACAAATAACTTCAATGCGTAGTGGCACAGCGTGGCTACTATGCACACCAAACAACCGAACTAGGCATATATCACTGACCATGACCAAAGAATCTGAATATGGGTGGTCAACGTTCACCAACCATAACACGTGTCACAAACGTTCAGAGGGGGAAACAATGGTCTGGGAATATCAATTCTCAACGAGCAAGTACAACAACCTTCAATCAGTAGTAGCACACTGTGGCTACCATGCACAGTGACCGACCAAAGTATGCATGTCACTGACCATGACCAAAGAATTTCACTTCATGTGGTCAATGTTGACAACTCACAACACGAGTTACACATAGTCTGAGGGGGTAACAATGGTTTGGGAGGACTGTCTATCAACTAGAAAGCACAAAGACCTTCAATACAAAGTGACACGGCGTGGTAACTATGTACAGTGACAAACCAAAGTAGGCACATGTCACTAACCATTTCCAAAAGAGTTTTACGGTGTGTGGTCAACATTGAAAACTCATAACACGAGTCACAAATGGTCAAAGGGGGAAACAATGGGTTGGGAACACTAGTTATCAACTAGCAAGTACAAATTCCTTCAACAAGCAGTGGCACGGTGTGATTAGCATGCAAAACGACCAACCAAAGGATGCATACATCACTGACTATGACCAAAGAAGTCCACGATGTGTGGTCAACATTGACAACGGATAACACGAGTCACAGATGGTAAGAGGGAGAGACAATGGTTTGGGAAGCCTATGCATGGACTAGAAAGGACAACGAACTTCAATACGTAGTGGCATGGAGTGGCTAATATGCACACCAAAGAACCAAACTAGGCATATGTCACTGACCATGGCCAAAGAATTTCAATATCGGTTGTCAACGTTCACCAACCATAACACGAGTCACAAATGGTCAGAGGGGGAAACAATGGTCTGGGAATATCAGTTCTCAACTAGTAAGTACAACGACCTTCAATCAGTAGTAGCACGGTGTGGCTACCATGCAAAATGACTGACCAAAGTAGGCATATGTACTGCCTTTGACCAAAGAAATCCGCTGTATGTGGTCAACATGGACAACTCATAATACGAGTCACAAATGGTCAGAGGGGGAAACAATGGTTTGGGAACACCAGGTATCAACTAGCAAGCACAATGACCTTCAATGAGCTGTGGCACGGTGTGGATACCATGCACGATGACCAACCAAAGTATGCATGTGTCACTGACCATGACCAAAGAATGTCACCATGTGTGGTAAACTTTGACAACTCATAACACGAGTCACAAATGGTCCGAGTGGAAGAAGATGGTTTCTGAATACTAGTTATCGACTAGCAAGTACAAATACCTTGAATGTGTATTTGCACACTCAGGCTACAATGCACAGTGACCAACCAAAGTATGCGTATGTCACTAACCATGACCAAAGAATTTCACTTCATGTGGTCAATGTTGACAACTCACAACACGAGTCACAGATAGTGAGAGAGGGTAACAATGATTTGGGAAGAGTAGCTACCAACTAGAAAGCAGAAAGACCTTCAGTACGTAGTGACACAGCGTGGTATCCATGTACAGTGACAAACCAAAGTATGCATATGTCACGAACCACGACGAAACGAATTTCACAGAGTGTGGTCAACGTTGAAAACTCATAACACGAGTCACCTATGGTCAGAGGGGGAAACAATAGGTTGTGAACACTAGTTATCAACTAGCAAGTAAAAAGACCATCACCAAGCAGTGGCACGGTGTGGCTAGCGTGCACAGTGACCAACCAAAGGATGCATACGTCACTGACTATGGCCGAAGAAGTCCACTATGTGTGGTAGACATTGACAACTCATAACACGAGTCACAAATGGTCAGAGGGAGAGACAATGGTTTGGGAACCCTATGCATGGGCTAGAATGGACAAAGAACTTCAATACGTAGAGGCACGGTGTGGCTACCATGCACACCAAACAACCAAACTAGGCATATGTCACTGACTATTACCAAAGAACTTCAATATGGGTGGTCAACGTTCACCAACCATAACACGAGTCAAAAACGGTCATAGGGGGAAACAATGGTCTGGGACTATCAGTTCTCAACTCGCAAGTAGTACGACCTTCAATCAGTAGTAGCACGGTGTGGATACCATGCACAATGACCGACCAAAGTAGGCATATGTACTGCCTTTGACCAAAGAAATCCGCTGTGTGTGGTCAATGTTGACAACTCATAATACGAGTCACAAATGGTCGGAGGGGGAAACAATGGTTTGGGAACACCATGTATCAAGTAGCAAGCACAATGACCTTCAATGAGTTGTGGCACGGTGTGGATACCATGCACGATGACCAACCAAGGTATGCATATGTCACTGACCATGACCAAATAATGTCACCATGCGTGGTAAACTTTAACAACTCATAACACGAGTCACAAATGGTCAGAGTGGAAGAAAATGGTTTCAGAATACTAGCTATCAACTAGCAAGTACAAATACCTTCAATATGTAGTTGCACAGTGTGGCTACAATGCACAGTGACCAACCAAAGAATGCATATGTCACTAACCATGACCAAAGGATTTCACTTCATGTGGTCAATGTTGACAACTCACAATCGGAGTCACGGATAGTGAGAGAGGGTAAAAATGGTCTGGGAAGACTAGCTATCAACCAGAAAGCACAAAGAGCTTCAATACGTAGTGACACGGCGTGGTAACCATGTACAGTTATAAACCAAGTATGCATTTGTCACGAACCATGACCAAATGAATTTCACAATGTGTGGTCAACGTTGAAAACTCATAACACGAGTCACAAATGGTCAGAGGGGGAAACAATGGGTTGGGAACACTGTTTATCAACTAGCAAGTACAAAGACCTTCAACAAGTAGTGGCACGGTGTGGCTAGCATGCACAGTGACCAACCAAAGGATGCATACGTCACTGACTTTGACCAAAGAAGTCCACTATGTGTGGTCAACATTGACAACTCATAACACGAGTCACAAATGGTCAGAGGGAGAGACAATGGTTTGGGAACCCTATG